>JAKSZP010002965.1:0-101048 GCA_022478985.1 Massospora cicadina
ATAACATCAAGCCACAAATTACTTTAGAGAATTTTTTTGTAAATCCTCCCAATTTTCATCCCCGCCATTTTTAGCTCTAAATAACAGTTTTCCAAGTTATAAAAGTATAAAAAATGGCAGTAGAAGAAGCAGCTGCTTTTATGAAAACTGTCTTCCGCCAACATCTACATGGGTCAATGGAACCCTTTGTTGTGGGTATTCCCATCCCAAATTTTCCCCAGATTTTAATGAGGATGCAAAATATTACCTTGAGGAGCTCACTTTTGGAGCAAGACGCACTTACATTAATGCAGCAAAAACTTCTCATTTTAACCCCAATTATCCCAAAACCTGCCAGCACATCGAGTCATTTACTTGTGTGCCAGCTCTCATCACTTTTGCTGATCATCAACTTTCTCAATACATTGAGGCGATGGACACCGCTGACCTCATAAATGAAGAAAATCCACAACTATGCCCCCCTATGCCCCATGTTGCTGATGCTCCCCACCCCAATGCTGTCTGCCATGGTCCACCAGCTAAAGTGGGCGCCAGACAAAATATTTACCCAAAGCTTCTTCACCTTTTTTATATGGCTTCCTAGGTTGTTAGGTGAGGTGCTCCAAAAGGAATTTTTTTACTTCTAATAATCCCTTTGTTTGGCCCATTTTCAAATAAAGATGAATGGCGGCTCTCCCTTTTTATGTTTGGTACCACTGGTGCTAAAAATAACAGTTTAAAAAATAAACTTGTATTATTTGGACTAAGCAGCTTTAAGAACTAGCCTCAACAGCGTCTAATGGAACCCACCACCAAAGAGAAAACCCTTCAAACACACCCAGATCACTTCCTAATCATGCCTGCGATTGCTTCCCATAAAAGCAAAAATGTGCTAAAGGGGCTACATGTGTGTGGCAAAAACACTCGCTTTCATCCTTTCCAAGATTAAACTTAAAAAAGCTGCTTTTATCACTGAGGTAAAGGGTGTGGAAAAGATCCAGGATAAAAGTCTATTACTAACTCATCACCCACGCGGTTCTTTGTACCATGGTTTAAATCCCATGGAAGCTATACTGAAGATTTTCTCATAATTCACAGCCATCACATAAGCGTTCCCAGTATTCACCACCATCTATATACAGTGAGGACTATTATATTGATGTGGGGATTAATGAGGCTGCTCAAGCGGACCATGCTAAAACATAAAATATTAGATATCTCATGAGGCACTGTTGCAAATTTTGCAATCCACATATTTAGCAATCTGCTATTGTAACAGGACAACAGTATTATTGATGTTGACCCTTACTCTTTTGCCTTCACTAGTTACCTTTTACTACAAGTTCACGGCAGCAACTCCCTAACCAGCATAGACAACAACTTCACTATTGGTTAAGTACAAAAATAGGCACAGATCCATACATCCACTTGGGCGGCCTAGCTCTGTCCTTAATAAACCCAGTCCGTCAGTATTAATCATCCTTAGTCTCTTGTTGTCAGATAGCCAGTCAAGTAAGTCCATCTGGGGTTTCCTTCTAGCTCCAAGTATTAGAGTGGTAGCACTGACCACTCTCCTGATGTAATCACTTGGGCTTTCATAAACCCAGGGAACCTTTTCACTCACCACTAAAACATAGATAAAGTAGGTAAATGAAGGTATTTAATGGAAATGAGATTTGGGGTTTTATAGGTGATAAGAGGTAATCCATCGCCTGCCTATCTAACTGTCACAATGATATAAAAATTATGTATCTTCTTGTTTATTTTAAACTGGGGTTTACTAAGATCTAGGGTTAGGGTAAAATGTAACACATGTAAGGCAACAGCCTCAACAAACAAATTACAAATGTCATTGGCATCAATTACAATCAATGCCAGTCAGAATCACTTAGAACGCCCAATCTTAATTAACTTAATAAAGCACAAAATAACAACTATCCTGGGCAATAATTGTTGTTAATTAAGTAAATATGTAATATAAACTAACAATTGCCCTTGGCGTCAATCACTGTTGAATTCTTATAAATATGTAATATTATAATCTATTATTATTTCAGCATCAATTTTATTCAAATGCATAAATACTCAAACGCTCATCAGCAATTTCTTTTTAATACTCTGGAATGGATGAACCTCAAAACAACTAAATTGTTTATGTAATCAAAAAAGAAACTACATTGGAACTGAATTTATGAAAGTTTAACCTCATTTAAACTAGCCAAAATTTTACAATTGTGCCTGGCTAATAAAATCACTATTTTAGAGCCTTAAGAACCATGAATTAGTTAAGATAGCAAAATACACTTTTTGCATCTCCTACACATGCTCACACCTTAGAAAATCTCACAGGTCACCCTCTCAAATAAGCTACCTTGTAGACCCCAGGTCCCTAAAGTTGACACTTCATTGAAAGTTAATAGAGTTTGGATCCATGTTGTATAAGTAATTTATAGTCCACTCATATTAAGCCTTTGCAATTAGATCTTCAATCAACAGGGCATCCTACCATCCTCCAATATGGTTAATTAGGATAAAGCTATCTTCATGTGGCAGTTGTTAATATATTTCTAAGGTTTTTTAAGAACACAGATCAAATGAACTCCATTTCTTGTAGTGCAACATCCTTGGTTTCTATGCAGCATCTTCATGTTGGAGTTTTTATATGACCATATTGTCAAGCTCAGCTTAAATCAAGTTTTTTATCTTAGTAAGTTGGTTATTATAATTAAGCTTATAATTTAAGCTTTATGAAGATTTTTAATTACCATTCTATTTTTTGCAATAGTTAAATATTAAGAGATTACTTGAAATTCACAAATTGTGTGAATCCATTATCTTTTATGAAAACATCATTGGGCTATTGCAACAATGTATTAGGTAAATTTGGATGTTGTCTGAATAGCTGATAAATTCCTACATAGGGTCATTTGGATGAAGCGCTAAGCAATTAGGAGTATTTTCTGAAGCTACCACAGAGTTTTAACGCTTTTTATGGAAGTAGGTTGTAGGAATAACCTATGCAACATGGCCTCTGAAACTTGGTAATTGGTTACTAAAGCCAAATAGATGCCTAAAGTCTGTAAAGTTTGTCCTATGGGGCTGACTAGGGAAATGGAGCCCTTTGTGTTTAGAAGTTGACCCCAAGGGGTAAAGTTTGTAAAGGCAATTAATGACACATCATCACGCCAGATGAAAAATTGAGCGCTAAAATTCCTATAAAAACCATCTAATATCTCTAATAAAAACAGACTCAGCAGTTATATAATTTATTATTTTTTGCTTCTAATTGAAGGGTTAAGGAGATAGTCTTACCTGTATAGTTACTCAAGAAAATCATAAAGATATAATTGAGTGGGATTAAAACCACATATAAAAAAGAAGTGGCTGAAAATTAGTCTCCTTACAGCCAGTTATCTCCTTTATTCTTATCAAGTATGAACCTGTGCAGTAAACTTACTAGGAAGTTTACAGTTAGGGCTTACTACAGGGAAGGTTGAGTATTTAAAAGTTATCTTGAACTATTTCCTCCATCCAGAATGAGATCCAGCAGTTATTAAAGGCTGGAAAGCGTCAACCAGTGAAATTTATTGTTGGCATTGCAAGCTGATCTAACCAAAATCAAAGTATGGATTTCAAAGGCAGAGAAAAACTTCTTGTTGCAAAAATCAATATAAATTTATGTGGAAAAATCTTAAAATTAAAGAAGAAATACACTTGTGTTATAATGATTTATGAATTCTTAAGAATACCTTTGAAGCTGAAGTGTGGAAGAAATTTAGATAAAAGATAATTAAGCCTAAAAATCTACAACAGTACTGGATGTCAAGAATAAAAATGTATTTGCCCTTAATTGGAAAAAGAGCTATTCAATAGCAACTTGGTTGCTTTTAAAAAAGATAATGATGTTAAGAATATAACTCTAATATAAATATACATGGTGTCTAAGCCACCCTTCTCAAGAAAACCAACAACACTCTAACTGCTTCTATGATGACTAACCGCACTCCTTGTACACAATTGAGCCTGTAGCAACTGAGAAATTTTAATCTGCCCTAAAATTGCCACCATTCTATAAGAAAAATGCACTGGCGTTCTTCAGATTTTTTTGAAGACTATGATTGGATATAGTGATCACCAGAAAGTGGATAATGTAATTAATTGCTTAGAAATTTAATTGTCTGATTTTGAAGCTACCCCAATTGCAGGGGGACAACTGGTCATACAACGATGCTAAAAGCATTATAAAAAATATGGTAGACAAAGTGGACGGCTGGTTTAAAGCAAAAATTCATGGAATTCAACTCTGAAAGGATAAAACTTTAAGTAATTATACCAATAAATTTTACCTGGTGGCTCAAATCCCGGCTGGAGTTCATGTGATGAGCGGTTTTGACATTTGCTTAGCCATGAAAATTGCCCTACAACATTACCATAAATTACACTGTGCAATTATTTCAACACTAGCAACCAACACTACCACCTTTCATATGGTAAGTTACCTAAGAATTTTTAAAATCATATTTTGATGCGCCAAATCAGATTTTTAAACCAAAGTTTATCTGTTCTTTTTTAAAATTTGCTAATAAGTCAAATGAAATTTAAAAATGTCAAATAAGATTTACCTGCCTTGCCACAATTGTGGAACTAAGGGACACTACGTTTCTCAATGTTGGAGCAAGAAAACAAAGGATCAAGTGAAACTTGTGCTATCTCCAGTAGAGCAGGAATCTAGTTCAGATTATGGAAAAAGCCTAAAGGTCTAGATGTGGAACAACTTATAAACATTTGCCATTAAGTTTCTCCAGACAAACCTCAAGAAAATAAATTAATTATCTCTACTGTGTTCTTGGATGAAAGAACGGATGATCCACTTTATCAAGTTATATGTTGAAATGTGAATGCCTTCACATTTCAACATATAACTTGATAAAGTGGATCGATTCTAAGATTATAAAAGAAGTCTCTTGACCATAACCTCAATGAATATTTGATATTACAAATTGCCAAAGAAAATAAATTTATTTAAAATGTACTGGAAGATGTCAGGATCAACACTTTAATACAAGCAATTTGTGGATCATTTTCTTATTAAAAAGTTGAGTCAATCTATAAGCATGGCAAACAATATTGATAAATAAGAGGATGAATATGGTCCACTTGTCTACACCAAATTGACAATTGGCAATAAAGTTGCCCTTTATGACACTGGAGGGTTTGATCGCCAATTTTATTTAACTAAATAAGTTGACCAGGGGACAGACAATAAGCCAATATATGTAATGGGATTGGGGAAGGTGAAGTGTAACAAAATTAGGTACCCCAGATTAGACAAGCTACCCCAGTCACCAGCTTGTACTGCCAGGTGTAGGTGTGGTTTGAGTGCGCTACACTGAAGGGATTTTCCCTATTATGGAGCAGGTGTAGAGGAAAGGGTCCATATACAGAAACCAGACTGAGAACCATGGTTCAACAAGTTGTTTTTGCTTCAGCCTCATGTATCTGTATAGCCAGGCTTAAAAGTGTTCCAGTAGTTGTAGGTGAAATCTGCTGATTATCCTATGGATGGTGGGCACATTTCCCTTGAAAGCATCCAGTGTTATGGTGTGGATTGTCCACATTGCTATGGTGACTTTCAGGTAGTGGAGTGTGGGTGGCATTGATAATTTAAGTTAGACTGCGAGGAGGCTTCTGGAGATTGACAGATCCTGGTTGTTGTATTCTAACAATCGTGCAACTTCTTGCTATATGGCTCTAGATGAGGGACATGCCTCCAGGCGGTGATGCAGGATACCATCCCCTCCACACACTGCAAACTCTGCATGAAGAGAGTTGGAGTGATCTGCTGTTGGGTTAGATCAACACTTTAAAGCAAATAGTTTATGGATAGTTTAGCTAAATAATTTAAAATTATCAACAAATATATATACAATGAATATTATAATGATCAAAAAATTAAGAAATTGAAAGCAAAATCTTTTAAGCGTGGATCTAAAAAACATATATAGCATATGAATTATAAAAAATAAAAAGAAACTAGTTAGACAGAAAAATTAAAGAAATAAAAAATATAGCTTATATATTCCTTTATTTTATATTTAAATTTTATTCATGCTATAATTTAACAATGATCAAATCATATATGATGCCTATTGAGGAAAGAATACTGATTTAAGCTTGACTCCAAATGTTCAAGCAAAGAAATTCCAATTTAAGAGAAAACAAATCTAACTGAAGATCAGTATGATTATAATAAGCCACTGGAAATCAGATCATTGTTAAATTGAGTTATTAGATCAGTTTAAAATCTTAACTCTAATGGTCGAATATCAATTTAGGATCAGTGAAATTGAAGCAAGTATCTGTCTTACTAAAGAAATAGGATCTGGATCATTTTGCACCAAATTTTATTCAGGAAATGCAACCTTCCATTTGAATTAAGAGAATCTGATAGTAAAACTGTCCCTATATGCATCACTATGAAACAAATTAAGGCAATGTAGAATGCCACTTTTAAATTAACTGGTATTCATTTCAGTAAAACTACACACAAAACGCTTTTACCAAGATTATTGGAAGACTTTAATATGAGAGCTGTATAATCTGGTCAAGCGGGGGATATTTTGAATTTTTATATGACCATATGTTGAAATTTTAGTTGAGCACATATCCTTCCTTTATTAAGTTTAATCGATTTGATGATTGTTATATTCAATCCGATACTGCAGCAAAAATTGTTGGCTTAAGTATTATTCATATTTAATTTGATGGAAGTGATCCGCATATTTTTTGACTAGTATTTTCATCGTGAATCATCACCAATTCATTTAGCAGAGCTTTGATGGGGGAGTAACACCCAATTATTGAATGACCATGAGGATTCGTTCAAATTGAACTATTGAGAGTTTGTTGAAACTACCTAGGCATTTTAACGATTGTTTTAAGGGTAGAAGCATCATCAGGCAACATGACCCAAATCAATTGGTGCCTGACTCCTGATATTAATATACTGGTCGCTGAACATTGAGGATTAAGCTACCTAAAAATAAGGCAAAAATACCCACTAGTATGCAAAAGTTAAAACACAAGGGAAAACCCATCTGGGTAATAATTAATTAATCCCAGCGGGCAACTGAAAAGCTGTACGCCAGGTTTACTATAAAAAACCCCAATAATATCATAATAAAGTCAGATCTTGATTTTATAATAATTTAGCTGTTTATACATTGGTTGTATATCTACTCTTGTGGATAAAGGTGCAAGTATTATATATCCTTACATTTTTAATTATCAGATCTCCGCTTGGCTCTGCGTGAAAATTATAGGGAAGTATATCCTACCAGTTCAAATATATCTTATAGAGGAAGAATCACCTGGTTAGCTTTGAAATCTTTACTCAACGTGGCTTTTAAAGCAATCAACTTCAAATATAGTCTTAATACTATTATTTCACCAGTCTATCTTTTTTCAGTTAATCAATGCAAGTGGTCAAGAATCTGTGCTTTTAATATAAAAGAGCAAAATCAAGCTGCAATCTAAGCAACTCTGTCTTTAACACCACATCATCCATCTCATCTTATATTAAGTTAAAACCTATAATTTAAGGAGAGTGTCTGTAACCCTCCCATTCCCAGAGAATTGGTGCAAGGTGCACAGTCACATCTCTAGCGAAGTTTGTCACTAAGTAAAATGGTGAACAGGGCACTGTGGAGCAACGCCAAAGTAAAAGGGCCTAGGGCAAGGGTGTATAACGTAGTCTATAGTAGGAGATAGAATATAAATAACAAAACTTGGTTGGACCTCAATGGGGAGTCCACAACCAATTAAAGATGAGTGCAGGAGTGCTTGGCTGCTTTGGTCTGGAGGGGAACAGGGATGACCATTGGTGCATCAGATATTGTATTTATTTAGTGATTAATGATAACCAAAATTATTATATACCTCTTTAAAAGAGTCTTCGCACAGGTTTACCCCAAGATTCCATATTCAAAAAATGTAAACTAATGGGGATTTATTAATAGATAGTTAACTAAAGAGGAAAATTGGGCTTTGAGTAAACATGCTAAACAAGTGGGGTGAGGGGAAATCTTTAAATGGTGGAAGTGGTGTTAAGCCTAAGTGCTTCAATAGGCGCATGCTCCCATTGGCCAGGGTTTTTGTTATAATTTTGGTGATATAATAGAGATACACCATAGAAGTTGAACAGGATGAGCCCACTGAGCAATAGGAAATCAATATGGAGATTGTTGGTCTACCACATGAACTTAGTAAACAGTTATATAATAGTAGACAATCGCCTCAACCACAATACTTTATTTAAAAAATATATAGAAGCCCCTTTCTACTGGCTATTCCTTCTTCTTCCTACCCTCTTTTTTATTAGTTCTCTTCTAAAAAAAACCCCCTTCTTGTCTTCTCACCCCACTCATATCTTCGTTGCTTTGATCACTTTTGACCCTTCTGCCTAGCTATTAATCTTCTGAGGAACTTGTCTGGTTTTTTCTCATTGTTGAGGCTCCAGCGTAATTCACTCTATTTGTTGAATTGATTATCCAATTTTAATCCCCCTTCAGCAATTAAAACACAATCCGCCAAACTAAATATGACTTATCAGCCAGTCATAATAAATATTGGCACTATCCCCCTGACTGAAATATAGTTCCTTATTTTCTTATAAAATTGCAGGAACTTAGCATGTACTCAGTTAATAATCTGACTACCTGCGGGTTCCTTATTGGTGTAGGCATCAATTCCAGTCTTCTCAATGATCTCAAATGGTCCAGTACATATGTTGGCGAGCTTTTTATTTCTTCCAAACCCATGTTGGTCATGTAATAAGATATGATCTCCTACAGCGAACTGTGAAATTCCGCTATGTCTACTTTGGTTAGCTGCCTGATTGAGAATCTTCTTATATAAGATTTAGAATAGGTTTCCTTTTGTAGTTTTATCAACTTGTCCATTAAAATGGCAGATAAAGCTGCTGCCTACTCCGCCAACATCCTCCACTCAGGAATAGAACAGAGCGGGAAGGAAATTCATAGAATTAATAAAAACTTAAACTTTCTTTTACCACTCAAAGTCACTTTTGAGCGATTTTAAATTTAAAGTTTTATTTATCCACAGCCATCTTCCCAAACCTATCCTTTGATGTCCTTGGCTCCACCGCCTGCCACCCCAGTGTGGGGCAGCAGTGCATCCCCACCTAGCATTTTCTGCCCCGCGGGCAAGCGCATTCAGACAGGCTCAAACAGCCCACCCACTGCTTCCAACCGTTTTGTCCCCCCACGGGACTTAGCGCTCCACCTGGCGCGCGTCCACCCTTCTCGCCCCCATCCTCTCACCCTCCCTCGCTCTGCCATTCGCTATTGCCTCAGAGTGGAATATGGGCGTTTGTTCCCATATGCTGATAAGGCAATTACTGAGCTAGCCACTGCGGCCTTTGCGCAGCTGGCTTTATAGACTTCCGCCCTTTTAAGGGCTACTTTGACGTTGGGTTCCAATCTGAGGAGGATGCTGAAGCGGCAGCACAAACTCCTCTAATTTATAAGAAAAACCCCATTCCCACAACCCATACTCGCCTCCCTTCAGACACCAAGCTGGTGGTATCCTTTGCAAATCTCCCATCCCACCTTCCACCCCAGGTTTTGTATGACCAGTTGGTCGCGGGGCTCATGGCTTATGGCACTCAGCCCAACCTCATCTTTGCCACTCCATCTGGTGCAGAACGCCTTGCTGCTCCTCGGGCAACAGCCACCATCATACCACACCACCCTACCATAGCCCAACAAATCCCACCCCGCGCTAGTGTGGCTTCAGCGCCTGATCATTTCTTTTGGGCTCAGGTCAATAATGTTAAGCAGATTTGTTCCCTCTGCTTTGGCCTCGACCATGCAAAAAGAGTGTGCCCTCAGGCCAAGTCTGCTGCAGCGGCTTCTGAGCCTCCTTCTGGAGGTTCAGTATGGGGCGCTTTGCTGCCCCCTCCCACCCTCTAATCTCGTTCAGTGCGCCCACATGGAAAATCAGCCCCCCCAAAACCTCCAGCCTCACTCTCCCACCTAAATCTACCCCAGCCAATCAGAGCAATGCTTGGACCACCATTGGAACCCAAGCAGCTGCCCATTCGCCCAATCCCACCCACCCAAATTCGAATGCCACTATTTCAGTGAACCAAAATCCATGGGATCTATTGGCTGAAACTGACGAATCAGGTAATGTCCTCATTAGTAAGTATACAGGTCAACCTCTCTGCCAAGGCGATTATGGTCGAGCAGAATTTTCTTCCTGACTTTGATGAAACCCCTACCCCTCACCATTTCGCTCCTCTTCCCAATACAGCCCCCTTCCAAAGTGATCACCAGCTCGCCTTAGCTGCGGCGGCCTCTCCTCATTGCCCAAAACTATGCACCGCGGTGGCCCAGTCAGTGGCTCAGCTTTAGCATGGCCTGCCCACCCTCTTCTTCCCCCCTGACTTCCCGATCACTCCCTGCAGTGACATCTCAAAACTATTTTGATGATGCTGAAGTTGCTGTTATGAATGTTGCAACGATTGCTTCATTTAACCCCTCAGCCAAAATCACCCGCCACAGTATCTCCCTTTTCACCCAACTTCCTGAAGCCCGCAAATAAGCTGAAGTTCTCCTCGCAGCTTTTGTTGAAACACTTTCCCGTCATTATCTTGATGTGGAAGAGGAAAACTCCTACTACGCTGACCTCAACCCCCACTATGCGGATGCCCTGACGCCCTGGCTCTCTGCTCTGATCTGGTACTGTAACCAACATCCCTTGATTGAGTTGGGTCTTTCTGAAAACCAACCCCCCGACCCCTCCTCACCCTCTGCCATGGTGGGTTAGAAGTTTCTGCTTCCCACCTGGTTAGTAGTTTGTTTTGTCATTTTGAGTGTTGTGTTCGGTACTGTCCATCCCCTGGTTGGCGTACCTCAAAAAAAATTAAAAGGAATAGAACAGAGCGGGAAAAACTGTATGTCTACCATAGAGCAATTGGAAAGGACTTTTTCCAGTTGATGAGTGGTAGCTGATATTGTATGCAAAAATGGCGGTGGACAAGAGGGTACTCCATTCAGAGAGCCAATCCTTTATAAGCTTGCAGAGATGTTGGCCAATGTTCCGTTAACCCATTCCACCATTCCATTAGATTCAGGGTGGTATGGTGTATTCAGGATCACACGGATTTCCATCAGTTCATTCAACTTAGGCAGGATATGCAATGTAAAATTGGTTCCATAGTCCATAAGGATAAATTGCGGACAGCCATGTCACTGCATGACACACTCCATGATAAACTTGGCGGTGGTGACAGCCCCTAACTCATTGATCGCTCCTGCTTCCATCCATCTTGTCAAATGATAAAATGCTACTATTTTATACTTAGAGCGGTTTGCGCTAGTTAGCAGAGGCCCCAACACATCAAGAGAAACAGTGTGCCATGAAAAATGAGGCTTAACAAGCTAGTAAGTAGTTTTCTTGTGGAAAGGTTTCTCCACTTGGTCCTGATGACAACAAGCAACCGTCTAAAGTAAATCATATTGCATGATCTCCCAATAGTAATGAGGTAACAAAAACTCAAGCGTTTGAGCAACCCTCTATGACCTACCGCCCTATGTGCATCCAAGATAATTGCTGTCTGGTGGAGGGTTTCAGAAATCTCATAGTTGAATCTCCAATTTTCTTATATAATTCACCATTGCGAAAGAAGGTATCCGTCTAAGCCCAACTAGCACTTTGATATCCTTTGGCGGCTCATCTTGATATTTTCCCACAACCATGTTCTTGTACATGATGTCATCCAAATCCGCCATGATGGCAAACGTTGATAATTGTGAAAGACAGTCTGAATTCTGGTGTTTTGCCCCTAACCAGTGTACTATCTCAAAGGCATATGCTTGGAGCTTCAAGGCACATCGCGCAAGCTATCCTTCAGAGTTTCTGAAGAATCTGCAGTTAATGCAAGGATCCATGGTCCTTTATCACTTAGAATTTCATCCCATGGAGGTATACCCGGAACTGTTTTTATACATATATCACTACTAAGCACTCCCTCTCAGTCATGGTGTAATTCTGTTTGTGACAAATTAAGCTTCAGCTGCAAAGCGCAACAGGGTGCACTACGCCATCATCATCCTTATGGGACAACGCTGCACCTACAGCGGAAAGTGATGCGTTCATTTGCACTATAAATACCTTTATAAAATTTGGATCTTGCAAAACTGGTGCGCTCACCAATGCTGTCCGCAATAACTCAAAAGCGTTTTGGCACCTTTTAATCCATTCAAAGATAGCGTATTCTTCAATAATGTAAAGAGCGGCGCCTCAATATAACTGAAGTTAGGAATGAAACACTGGTAGTAACTGACCATCCCCATAAGCACTTGGATATCTCACTCATTGCCTGGCTGATTCTTCTTAATTACAAATATAACCTTTGTTGGCTGAGTTAAAGCCCATTTATGTCTACAACAAACCTAAGGTATTCCAATTGTTACTTGAAGAATTTGATACTTCCGAGGCTTGATATTGATGTTACATCAGTATGATAATGGAACACAAGTTCCAAATGGTCCAGATGTTCTGCGAACGTCAGAGAGAACACATTGTTTTGTTAAGGTAGACTAAAACACAGTACAGCTTAAATCACCTAAGATCATGTCCATATCCCACTGGAACGTAGCTGGAGCATTAATTCATGGAGCACACGCATATGTTTAATAACCCCTTCAAGGTGATTATAATGCATTTCTCCCGTTCTGCCGCTGGCAACTCAATCTGCTAATACCCCTGTTGGTGTTGCCATTCTTTAGACTGTTTTTGGGGTCCAAAGGTAGCTCAAATCTGAAAATTTGTAAAAATGGGAAAAAAAGGATAGAAGGATGAATAGAATGCTGAATTATTTATTAGGTTAAAAGGTGTCAATATTTATGGGGTGCATGGGTACATGGTATCACGAGGATCATTATGGCCTCATCCTTTCAGGATCTTTCATGGACTTCCAGATTGGCCGCCTGTTTGGCACCTTCAATGTCTTTCACTGCCCCCATGACCGGATTGGTGGAAACTCTGCCCCACGTGACTCAGGAATCGGGGATGATAATCCTGAAGTAATCTCTATTTGAATAGGATTAAAAATCAATTTGTTTCAGCTCAATTTAGAAGTTGAGAATTCGATTTGTTCTTTATCTTAATTCCTGACAACGCCCCCCTCAAGATCCTGTTGGAGTGGGTGTATAAGGCCAAAGGAACTGGCCATGCACTTGATTGACCACGGTCCCATGGTTGACATTGGCAAAGGAGTACCCTGCTTCGCCTTATCAATGACCTTATAAGGTCCAGGCCAAAGAACGTCTAGCTTATTCTGTTGGCCTCCATGTCAATGGTGATACAAGAGAACAATGTCATTCAATTGGAAAGTTGATAAGAAGGGTCAGTTGGGATTAAATAGGGAATTCTCTCTTCCTGTTGTGGTGACAATGACTTGTGTGGCTAGGGATTGAAGCCGGACAATTTCTCTGGCTAAGGCCCTTATAGTTAGTTTCAAGTTCTCAGGTATGGAGGTCTTAAGAAATGTCTGGATGTTACTTGGTAGCTGAGGTGAACGACCATATAACGCTTCAAATGGGGACACCTTGATGACTTAGTAGTAGCTTACCCTGTAGGCAAGCAAAGCGCTTGGTAGGTGGTGGTTCTAATGGGCAGGATCTGAGGCAGCCAACTTTTGTAAAATGGAAATAAGGGTTCTTTTAGAGCGTTCTACCGCTCCATTAGTTGATGGGTGGTAAGGGGCAGAGACACTCTGGGTAGTGCCGGATAGTGGGGTAAGTTCTTGTATTACCTGTGAAGTGATATTCAACCCCTTAAACAAAAGTAAGGTTTGGGAGCACCCATGCTGGGGGAAAATGGATTAAACATGGAAGAGAGCTGTGGTTTGGCAGTGTCATCTGGGACCAAAAACGCTTTAAACCACTTGGTTAAGTGATCCATGGCTATGATAATATACTTATGGACATGCAACCCAGTGGGAAGAGGGCCCACCACATCTATGCTAATGACATTGATTGTCCAATCAGGGTTATGAATGAGTGTTGAAATCGAGGATTGTCTTGGTCTTGGGATCAGCAAGTCATACATGCCTCCAAGACCTCTTGGATGGTTTCCATCATTTGGTCCCAGTAACATCATGACTTCAGCCATTTGTGATTCTTCTTAACTGCCCCTTTCCCCACAGTATAATGTCCCACTGGAATAACATCAGTTTTGGAAGAGGGTCAGACATAAGGGAGCCACTTCTTTTTGACCTTCTTGTAGAGCAGCCAATCCTTAATTTGAGTGCCTTGAGTCAACCTTTGGAGTTCCGCTTGGACCTCGGGAATTTACAATTCCCATTACTCATGTTACCTATTAGATCATACAGTCAGTCCTCCATGGGGGTCATATCTATTAATACAGGCATCCTGGAGAGGCCATTGGCATTATGGTGAATCACGACTGCAAAATGGAAATGTTGAAATTATAGCTCTGCAGTAGTAAAGCTTACTTGAGTAATAAGCCATCTGGGTCCTTTAACTGCTAGAGCCACTAGAACTTGGGGTGTTCTGTAACAAAGGTAAATTTAGTACTTTAGAGATAAGGCAGGAAATGTTTGATGGCTAGCAATACAGCCAAGCACTCCCTCTCAGTAACGCTATATTTCCGTTCAGCTTTATTAAGTATCTTACTAAAATAGGCCACGGATGACCGACTTGGTTTTCATCATGTTGGGCTGGGATAGCCCCAACGGCAACATCACTTGCATCCATAAACAATAAGAAGGGTTTTTAAAGCACGGGTGGACTAGAATTTGTTTAGTACATAGAGCAGTTCTCAAGGTATTAAAATCCTGTTCTTGTTCAGGCCGCCATTCAATGGCACTCTCTTCTCCAAAGGTAAAATATTGGCTCAGCTAGGTCAGCAAACTAGGGGATAAACTGATGATAATAGCCCAACATGCCTAGGAATACATGGATATCCCATAAGCTTTGGGGGCATTACATTATCTTTATGGCGTCGACTTTGTCCGGTATAGGCTGGATGCCATCTTTGGAAACTTTGTGTCCCAGGAAATCCAATTCTGATTGAAAGAAAGAGCACTTGAAAAAGGTAAGCTTTATAGAAGCCTTTTGGAGAAATTGAAGACTTCCATGAGATGCTCGGTGTTTCCATTAAAGGTTTGTGAGAAATCAGTAATGTCTTCTAGGTAGACAAGGACTCATGAAAGCTTCAAGTCTTCAAGGATCCCGTTCATAGCACGTTAAAAGTGGCCAGGGCGTTACAAAGGCTCTGGGGCATCCTTCTGGGCTCTTATAGTCCTTCATTGGCTATGAGAATGCACTTGGCTCAATTTTCAGGGGTGAGCTTAACTTTCAAATATCTGCTAGAAGGTTCATGGTAGAAAAGATCTGAGATCCAGCAAGCAGATAGAGGGAATCATCAATTCAGGGAAGAGGATAACTGTCCTTCTTAGTGATGGAGTTGAGTCACTGGTAGTCCATCACCACCCAATGGCTGCCATCCTTCTTTTAAACCAGCAGAAGAGGAGAGGCCCAAGGGCTGCGTGATGGCACCATGAGTCTGACGTTGAGTATTGTTTGAGTTCCACTGACACCTGGACCTCTTCAACTTTGCTTTATTGGTAAGGTTGGGACCAAAAGGGGGAGCGTCCCCTGTTTTTACATGATGTAGGACTCCTTTCATTCTTTCAAATTAATAGGTCAAGGTCAAAGATAGGTCTTATTAATCCTCAAAAAAATCTTGACCCTTATGTTGTTGGTCATCCAAGAAGTCCTTGATAATATTGGTGTTGAACAGGCTGACTAATGGAGGTGTCTCCAAGCTGAGATTCCTTAAGTCCACAAAGCTTCAGACATCAGCAATAGCCTCCACCAGTAAAAGGCGGACATAATTGGCAGGATTGGTTGTACCTACTATTTTGGGTTTGTTAGTAAGGTGGGCTAACAACACTGATATAGATCTGTCATAAGCTGGATCTAGGATCCCTGGGCAGGTTAGCACCTCTTTTGTGGATGGGTTGTCAAGACCTTGGATTTCTAGTAGGTATTGGGGGGAGGTTGACATGGAACTGGGTAAAAGCAATGACTTGGGACTTCAGAGGTATTGTAGTTGCTCTAGGTAAGTAGATCAGCATGCCCTCTTGCCCATTAATAGCAGGAGGGGGCAATCGGACTTGGGAGCCCCTAATGTGATATTCAGCCTATTGATTCAGCCTTCACTCTCCAGTAAACAGGCTAGGGCTTTGACCTCAGTCTTAAAATCATGAGAGATCTTGAAAATCAGAGGGACTTGATGCCCTAGTAGGGATAGAAATCTTTCATCATAATGGAGTACTGATAAATAGTCTCGAAAGAACTGATTCCCAAGGAGCAGGTCATGGCTAGGGTTATCTAGCGTGACAGTGGAGGTATTTACAGCAAGCTTTCTAAACTGTAACAGTAAAGAGTAATAAGCCCCTTTAGATCAGGTACATTGTGTAGCCAGCCAGCCATACTCCATATAGCGTGGCAAATCTGAAGCTATCTTGACGCGCTTCATTAGCCTGGATGATATGATGTTGTCATATTCTGGTGGTTGACTTGAAAAGAAACCTTTTGACAACCATCAGATTGGGCCAATTATCCTCCCAATGCTTGAGCTAATACCTTAACTCTCACCTCAAAGCCTTTTGCAATTACATGGCTCAGGCCAAATATCTCAACTCCAATTCAATCAAGTACTTTATCAAAAAGCTCAGGCCAAATATGCTCGCACATTATGGCTGATTATCTCTGCATCAAATCTCAGCAATTGGTCCCAATTATTGGGAACTATATCAAACAACTAGTATACAAAATCTTTTGAGACTGACACAAAGTTAATGTTTAAAAGTCCCATGGACAATCATATGAACTATAACATAATTAATTTCCCGCTCTAGGGCGAAATTCATATGTCAATCTGCATAATTGGCACATTAGCACCTGCACATGGACCGCCTGAAAGGGAGTACCTAGTGCTATTGAGAGAGAGGCCTGCTGACGTCCCAATTAGGTGTAATTCATCTACTTTAATTGATGCAAGAATTTCACAGAAGGTGTATTTCATCTGCAGTATGACAAAACTAAAATCCAGAAGAACCTAGGATAATTTTGCATGTTTTTATTGCAATTTTTGTCCCTGAAATCCTTCTGATTTTGAGAGTATATTGCCACCAATAACCCTAAGAATAGGTCTCAGTCATATCAGTTAAGGGCCAAACTGAGGTGGTAAAATATAACTGAAATTTTGTGCTCTAATGTGTCCAGGAGATTCCTAGAAATATAGATACCAGCACCTGGCCTGATAACTGATTATCAAATAATCATCCCATAATAAGAGATAATTTATTTTTTTCCTTTTTCTGGTTTTATTAAGTCTTTCCTTTGGAGAAGTGTTGACAAGCTGAAAGCACAGCTTTTATTGAAACATGGCAAAGAAGAAGTTCCCAAATACATTGGGAAAATTTCGCCTAAAATTGACCAGAAGAGTTGGGTTTTAAAAAGCCTAGTGAGTTTTTGAATGGTAAATATGCCATAAACCATTAGAAATATCGAGGATCATCCAGCGGAACTTCACCCTGATTAAGCGTTCAGGATACTATTCATCAAGTGAGCGATCCTTGGAACTTCACAGACACTCACAGGAAAGCCACTGTCAACTATGGCAAGGACTGGAATTTTATGAACTCAAACTGCGACCTTGGTAACCAGGTTTCTAAACTGGGGTGGTATCTTGAGGAACAAGGGGTGAGACATCAGAAGAAGAGTAAGCAGATTCAATTTCTTTATTATCTTTGATACCAAAACTTTATCTCCAGGTATAATAGCTCCAGGTTCTTTTAAGGTTATGGGTGATTATTGAGGCTGAGAAGAGATGTCAGTATGGAGCGCCTCGCTCTTCATGATGACGGCCCTTTTACCGCCTCCTTGGCAAGTCGTTTCCAGAAGGTCTTGGCACGGTGTCTGAAAAAATTAAAGTAAGTGCATTGAAGTCAAAGATTTTTCTATTTTTTGACCACATGAACTCTAGTATGGTTAGAGGGACCTGTAGATGTAGCCTTAAAGTGTAGAGTCAATGCATGGATCTCGTTAAGTGCTTCCTTGATCTCTCAGATACAGGTAAACCCATTCTTCTATTCAATCATATGCATTTGAACCTCAGGGTATGATCCCAATGCAGAAATGACTGCGGTAATAGCATCATCCAGGGTGATATTATTTATAGTGATTAATGTTTGTGCTTGGGCATAGAAACGGCCGGCAAACTCCATGTGGCTTTCTCCTTTATTCACTCAGATACCCATGAACGCCTGTTTATGGTTGGCCAGGGTTTTTTTTGCCAAAATCTTGGATTAAAGTTTACAGACCTGTTCTCAGATGTTGCACTCCTTCAAATAGTGATCATGATCTCCCAGACAGTAATATCTAGGCAGGAGTGGAGATGCCTTACCTTCTGCAGTGAGTTGCTTCCTCCATGGAGCTCTCATATGCATAAAGAAAAGAGGCAATGCTCTCCTGGCTGGGGTAAACCTTTTTTTAAAACTAGGTTTAAACTTAATTACAAGAGGAGTGGATAGGGTGTTAACATCAGGGATGGGCGCTGGCTCCGAGATCTCAGCCTCCACATAGTCTTAGGGGGCCTGATGGTTTAGACATCACTGTAGGCCCTCAAGGTCCTCTTTTTGATATAAACCCAATTTTGGTTGAGGGAGGAAACGGAAGCCTTAAGTGTGACTTGTCCTTCTGTGATTGAATGTCGGCGCCCTGAAAGTGAAGTTGCTCTTGAGGGTAGTCAAATGGGTTTCAAACCCTTAACAAGTTTGTTTGAGTTATGGAATGTGAGTATCAGTAAGCTTGGTGAAGGCACTGAGGTTATCCATTTCGTCTGACAGTTCCTCAATGGAGACCCTAGGGTCTTGGGTAAATCCATCCACTCAGAGTTTGCATCACTGAGCTACACTCTGAATGTGATAGCATAGGACAGCCAAGGCTGTTATCACATCCTTCCGCCATGGGTCTTCATGGCCAATGGGGTGTGGAAGCTGAGGAACCTGGGGCCCGGGAGGTCCATGGGGACCCTCTGGTCCTTTGGGGCCTTCAGGCACTCTAGGCCCTTCAGGACCTTCGCTCCTGAAAAGTAATCATGAGAGGCCAGATCCCAATAGTATTGTTGCAGGGCCCATACCAGATCCTTGACTTGGGAGGTGCTGATTCCAAGTAGCCTCAAGAAGTTGGACGTTCCAACGCAGCTGGTCCTCAAGATAGCCATAGATCCTGCTATCTAATCCCACAATTTGATCTCACACCTCATTGATCAACCGTCGGTTACCAATAATGGCCTCTCAGTTGTCATGAACAAAGTAGGAGGCTGAATTGTAGAAATTGATGATGTGAGAGTGTAAGGCCTGGGTGAGCCTCAAATGTCAAGAGACTTCTTAAGTAGTGAGACCCAACTAGTTGGTGTAGGTGATGAAAAGCTGGGTGAACAAAGTTGCAAAGGTAGCGTTCAGGACCCAAGTCAAGTTCTTTTGCTGGCAGCTGGGCCGAGTCATAGAGGTCACCATGGTAGAGGTAATGGAAGAGGCATGAGAGTGGCTGGAGCAAGCACCCATGAATTAGATGCCATTTACTAATTGTTGGACGACATTGTTAAGGTTCTCATACTGAAGTTGGTACTGATCTCTACTAATAGTGGGTGGGGAGAACTAAAATATGGCATGGAATTCTAACCTCTCAGGCTGCGAGGGTGGTATTTCATGTTGTAAGGTATTAACCCATTGATCAATGCTTCTCAACTGACCAGCAGATTGGTCTTCAAGGCTGCTAGTATTCTCCAATGTTTGCAATGGACGTTTTCACTTAAGACGGCTTAGAGCCCCATGTAGTGAGCACCACGTTTGTTGGCATTATAGCTATTTAGACTGTTGCCATGGTCCGATGGTAGCTTGAAGCTGCAAATTTTTAAAAAAAGGTTGAAAAGGAAAAGGAAAAAAATGGATAGAACACGGAATACTTTAGTAGGTAAAAAGGTGTCAACCTTTATAGGGTGCGTGGGGACACAGTGCCTCGAGGATCTTCGTGGCCCCATCCATTAAAAATCTTTCTTGTCTTCTTGATTGACCGCCCGTTTGGCGCCTTCAATGTATTTCACTGCCCTCATGACTGGATCGGTGGAAACTCTGCCTCACGTGACTCAGGAATTGGGGATGATAACCCTAAAGTTGTCTTCATTTGAATAGGTTCAAGAGTAAATATGTTACGGCTCAATTCAAAGTAGTGAATTTGATATGTTTTTTATCTCAGATACTGACAACCCAAATATCAGATCCATGGAAAAAAAATAGTTAGCCCCTCCCAGTTGATCTAAGGCATCGTCTATCCGCAGGAGGGTGTAGTAATCTTTCTTAATGATACTATTAAGCTTTCCAGTAGTCAATGACCACTTTTTGGTATCATCTTACCTAACTTCTAACACCAGCGATGCCCATGGACTCTTGGATGGCTCTAACTACCCCTGCTAATTAATTGGTCTACCTCATTGGACACAACTTCCTCTGCAGCTTTTGACTGCTGAATAGGATGTTAACAAATGGGGGTGATCACCCCTGTCCACCCAATTCACAACCCCCTGCGCACATCCCAAATCTTGGTCAGTGGATGCAAAAAATACTCAGTATTTTCAAACAGGCTATCACCCTATTTTTCTGTTCCTCTGACAGCCCAGTCAGCGCTTCCCATGGAACCATAGTCATTATGCCAAATGGGGATTTTACTAGTAGGCCAAGATCCTCCCAACAACTGAATTTTATGATTATGATTAACCTTGTCAATAGGATTCAAGTGTAAATAAGCCCTCACTTGGTGCCTTTGGACCGTCATGGACACTTTATTTAGGTTTGCTTTAATAATTTCACTTCCCATTGCCCTGGTAACAGTAACACAGGAGCCACATGAGGTTTTAGCTTAGATTTCTGGTAGGGCCCCATAATCCCCATATAAACCTTCTGGGATGTCTATTTTAATTTTCATCCCTAATATGACATAATGACCAGAAGGTATGCTTAACGCGCATGCAGCCCTTAGCGTAATACCGTTGTACTCATAGATCTGGTTAGAAAGGGCTCAGGTCCTCCGCTACTTCTGCCAATATCAAACAGAAATCACCCCATCACTTTACGCCAGGTTTATCTGACTGGAGCATAATGTATCCTTTAAGACTCCATTGGAGGTAAACAATATGGGGATCTGTTGCCCCAGGATTCTAATTGTTTCTTCCACCATATTGATCACTGCCCCAAATTGCCGCAAGAAAGCAGCTCCAATCAACATGTTGTAATTTTTATTAAGCAGAACCACCACGCGCGTGTGAGCTCTGACTGAGCCAACCTAAGGGGCAATGCACTATAAGCTACCTCTGATACAGTGCTCTGTGCCCGGCGGTCCCATACACTACTCTGTGTTACACATCAGGATTCAACGGAAGCTTATCCACAAGATTGATGGAGCTTATATTGACTTGCGCACCAGTATCTATAGTAGCTCAAATTTTTGTGTTCTAAACAAAAATATCACAGTAGGTGCACTCCAACCAAGAAGTACATTGGTGTTTATGACATGAAGATCCAAGGACCTTTTGTTACCAAGGAAAGTGACAATACCAGTGCTGACATGAGGATATTCCTGGGCAATCTTTTCTACTGTGATGCAACGTTTACTCCCACTAGGGTGGTGACGTCTGATTATGGTATAACTTCAAATGTGCTGTTATGTTCAAGGATTTTCCAGGCATACGGCTTTTGTAGACTTGGCGGAACTCAGAGAATATGTTATTCTGATCTCTCTCTTAGTTAGAGCTCAAGATATCTTAGGGGTTTTGGTGATTAGATAAGTCATTGGGGTGAGTACCAGGGCTGAGACAAACCAATTTTGGGGAATCAACAGGTACAATTAAATCTGGATCTATGGAGGTAGAGCATCCCATTTCTACTCTGCTCAAACATTTCCCTGTCTTATTGCGGCAGGCGGAATGGCATGAGCATGCAGTTTGCCAGGGAAGTTAGTCGCATAGTGGCCTCTTAATTTGCATTTGAAATAAGCATTTGCAAACGTCTCTCATCTCTGTATCACCCCCAAAGGTCTAGGTTGGAAGTAAATGAGGGTTTTTAATTTGACAATGATGATCTGGTTGGGCATAAGGAGGACTGAAAGGACCGGCTAAAGTATTAAGAGGGCGAGTATACCCAACAGATTATAACTAAGTCGTTGGGGTCCATTTCTCAACAGGGATTTGGTGGTAGTTACAGGGACCTCTTTTTGAATGTGGGTCATAATGTTACACAGCTCTCAATATGGCTTAACAGCTGCTGTCATCGCTATTCCCACATCCTTGTTGATAAAAATGTTGGCTCCCATTAGCACGTGGGCCTCAGATGTGATTCACTTCACAAACTCCACTAAAGACTCATTTTGGTTGAAATTATATTTTTACAAAATTGACCTTACGCTGTGCCATCTTTGCCACACCTCCAAACAGGCGGAGCACAATTTCCTTCACCTCCTGATATGTTACAGTACTATTTTATGGTGACATATAACTAAATATGCTTTTCAACATCCAGAGCAAACAACTACTTTTTAGCCTTATGACAATATGAAACCCACCTACTTCAAATTCAAACCACTAAAAAAACCATGTATTTTTCCGTTGCAGTTAAAAGTGGCAGCTTGTCACTAAAGACCTCTTTTGCTCTAACATCATTATTCAATTTACGCCCTGCACAGTGTAACTGCTCTTTATTATCATCCAAGCGGTTGGCAATATGGCTGGCTTGGCAATATTAGTGCAGTCGGTGGAAGGCCTTGTCAAGATGATCCGTTATATCTTTATTTTTTTGAAAAATAACTTTTTGCACCATAAGTAAACTATCTAAGCCAAGTTTTAGTTCTGAGCATTGGGATAACCTAATAAACTGGGGTAATACCCAGTCAAATTGAACTTGCTGCGCCATTGCTTGGCTAATATGGAGCTTTCAGAGTGTTGATCAACGGGACCCCTGAGTGAGCACCACGGTTATAATTTTGTCAATATAATTGAGAAACACTGTAGGATTGCATAGGGTGAGCCCACTGAGCAACAGATAAACGATATGGAGATCGTTGGTTCACCAAATAAACTTAGTAAAGAGTTATATAACAGGAGACAATCACCTCACCTATACGACTTTATTTAAAATATATAGTAGCCCCTTTCTGCTGAATATTCCTTCTTATTCCTAGTCATGCTTTCTTTGTTCTCTTCTAAAAAGATCCATCTTTTTATCTTCTCAACCCACACATATCTTTATTACTTTGATTAGGTCTGACCCTTCTGCTTAGCTATAATCATTTGGCGGAACTTGTCTAGTTTTGTCTCATCAATATGGATCTAGCAGAGTTCACTAAATTCACCTAATTTACTATCCCAGTTTAAATTCCCCTTCAATGATTTAGAAATACAATCTGCCAAACTAAATATGATTTATTGGCCAGTGATACCAATTTCTTGACAGTAATATAGATTGATATTGATAAACTCAAGGTATTGATTGTAGACACAGCTGACTAAAATAGATATTTCAAAAAATTGAATGGATTTTTAAACCCATTCACTGAACAACCAAACCAAACTGTCATCATTAAGAATATAGCTAGTGCATTTTAACGCCCTTGCCATAATGCAGGGCTGAGCATCACGCACATCCCCTAGACTGACCTGGGAATATCCGTCCTGAAACCAGTGTTGGTCCAGGGTAGGTTTGAGGTCAGAAAGTCCTGCTAACTTAACCTTTTTTGCCTACTGACGACCATAGTTATCCTTACATTTGGTACCCTCTAACATGTCTGCGAGATTATGATATGACTAGTGATAAGCCCTGAGTAGCTACGTCAGATTGTTAAAAACCCTTAACAGTAATGATTGTTTATATTTATTGAGCTCCTTGAGATGAGGCAATATTGAGCTATACAAGGTTAAATATTAATCGCCACCAAATAAGGCAATAAGGCGATGTCAACATTTGACAAATATCAATTAGATCTCCTCAAACTAGGGTGATAGAGAATTTAAGAATACCAAACAAGGACCAATGAGAATACGGCAGAATCAAATAGTCTAAGCCAGGGAACTGTGTCATCTGAAGTTACTGATATATAATCTTTATGGGGCGAATGAAAGAGGGTATTGTTAGTAGTTTTGGGAGAGCAGAACAGTGAGGAACCGCTGTAATTATTAAAGAATTAAAAGTGTCATTGGGTCAATTGCTCAATATTTCAATATATTTTAAAATCTGTTTGGAGGACAGACGATCCTCACATTGTCCATCCATTGTTTATTGGGTTTGACCTGTGCAACCTTATGGCGTAACCTAACAGTATCTCCAAAAAGTTATAACAATGTCGCTCACTACAGGCGGCCCATTGATTAACCACCACAAATTAAAAATCTCCAGTCTCTGGCCATTTCACATCAGGTCTGCTTTGGTGGAGTATCTTCACGAAACATTGCTCCAGCAAAAATGGGGGTTTCAAACTTGCTTTAGATGTGGTGCTCAAAAACAGGATAAGCTTTTTCATGAGCAGAACGCGTTAAGCAAGCTTGACAGCCCATTTAGTCAAATGTGAATCCTTGGAAAACAAAACAAGCAACTTGCTAATTGCTTAAATGACACTACCAAAAAACTACATTGCACAGAGCAAAAATTGAACGGTACCTCCCAGCCCTCTCATTGGGGTGAAGAAAAGTGACAAGGTCCACTTGAGGAGATTTATATGATAAAGAATATGATGCTGGCATGGGCTACTGCACCCAGAATGGCAGCTCTGGATATGGTTACAAATTGGAGAGCCGATTCCACCAATTGATGTAAGTACTTTCCACCAAAGAGGCCCACATTACCTCATACTCAGCTTACAATCCAACATCCACTGGACCAGCTCCTCAGTGAAAGATCGCCTATGGATCTCGACCCATTCCTCAGTATGTCCCAAAAAGTTGTGTTTATGAGTTGGAGGAGGAGATCTGTATCAATAAACTTCATTAATTTGATTGCAATGGGAATATACACAGTTAATTAAACTGTTTGAGTGTGCAGCAGAAGGCGCCCCAGATTGGTGTAAAGCTAAACTGTAAATCTCTGCTTAGATGTAGGGAGTGCTGATCAAGTCACCTGCTCTTTCAATAAACTCCTTTACATAACATGAAGTAAAAAATACTGTTCTGCAGCTATTTGAGGGGTACCTCCAAAATGTCACAGCATAAGGCAGAAGTTCTGTCTATTGGGTTCACTGTAATGAGACCCTCACAGGCGTTTGCTGAATGTTTTAAAGTGGAAGCTCATGTGCTAATTAGGACAGGAGCTTTAGAGGAAGCTGACATGTGCATTGCAATGACCTCCATGGTGAAGCCATAATGTGAGCTTTACAATGTCATGATTCTGATTTTGGGGATTACTATACTTTTACTCAAAATTGTTCAGTTTCTGCGCCATATGTCCGCTACCTTTCCTACACCCAATACAGAGTGGAAACATACTGCCTCCATCACCAGACCCTCTTTATTTAGAGGAATATTCTTGTCCTAGCCATATTCCACCTAGTAACTCCCAGCCTTTATTAATTTAACTAATGCCTCGTCCTTGGCTGAGTTACCCCCAGCAGTTCGAATTACACTCTGGCCTCATTTATATAAACTGTCAGCAGCCAACTACCAACCTGTACCTAGTTACGCTGAGCATCAGCAATCATCCTATCATCCTGGACCTGGTTATGCCAATTTTCACAACCAAACCATTGACCTGGCCCTTCTTTTGAGAACTAAAGACGTGACCCTTATGGGGTAATTAATTTGAATGTGGTCGCCATGGCCACCTTGCATGAAGTTGCCTTAACCTTCATGTTCACTACGTGCAGCAGGATCAATACTACCAGGGAAAAAATGAAGCGGAGTAGAGACAGGACTCTTTACCTCCGTTATCACAACCACTAAACGTCCTACCTGAATCAATTGTAGTATATCCAGAAGAAGTCACTCAATATGATGACAGTATTTTATACCAGTAACCAGTTGGAGGAGTGAACGTATTAAATGAGCACAAGCCAAGGCCGTGGTGGATGAAGAACCTCAGGAGCAACCAAAGCCGTACGCCTGCCAAATGTTCTACAAGCTTCTTCAGATAAGTTTTGTCCAGCCGCAGATGCGCCACCCTGAAAGGAGTAAACGTCGCCCTCCCAGTGGATGCTATTATTAAAATGTACCCCAAAGTCAGTAAAGGGATTATGAGTTTTCTTAGGAAAGGAGTTACCTTAAATGTTAATATATTAAACAGCCAATACTCTTCTTATTCTGAGAGTAATACTGTGACATTTTTGTAGCAAAAAGAGTTCGCGTTTTAATAGATAAAGGCGCCCTAATCAACATAGTTTCTACTAAGTTGATGGCAATGCTGTTAAAACTTGATATGGAACATAAAATGGTGTATGGGATCGCTGGAGCAGAAAGCAAGGTATCTGAGGGGGCTTACAGTGCGCTACCTCTGCGCTTTGGGTCCATTGTCATTGTAGCTCCACTAATAGTGCTACCTAATAGTAACTACGACCTGCCAATTAGAATTGCTTTCCTGAGACTCTTTGGTGCTGTCATTGATATGATGGAGGAGACCTTTGAATTCTGAGGCAGCGGGTCCCAATTTACTTTACCTCTAGCGGAGTGCCAAAGAATCCAGTGAACATGGGCCATATCAATCTTACATATAGTATAGAGGTGATTCCAGTCCGCTAACATCAACTAAAAAGCAAAACCCAAGCCCAGCCCAACATATATACAAGTATCAAGGGCTACCTCTCCGAGCTGATGAGCCTATATATAATCCTTCTGGACACAAAGTCTTAGTAAACACTGAGTTAGATGTGGAAGTACCAGCTGGGCTCTATGGGGAGGTCTTTGGGCCCTATCAGCAAATGCGGCTTGAGCTTCATTTGCTCCAGGTATTAACTTCCAGGCCATGGGGAGAACAAGGTTTTGCTAGTGAATCTCCATAATGAACAAACGCAAATTTGCTGGCATCAAATAGTGGCGTATTTACACTTGATTCTAGCCAAGGAGGTCCTTCAGGTCCACAAGTTTTGGTCTTCTGGATGACTTTGGTCTAACCTTCAAGTCGCATCCCAGCATAATGATAGTGGTACTACGGGAGAATTTGATATGATTATTGTAAGAACAAAAAGACCAAGCAATAGCTTTATTTCAGAAATATAAGGAAATTTTTGCTGTCATTGATCATCATGTAGTGTGTGCTCAGGGGGTGGTCCTTCGATTAGACACTGGGATCATCCTCCCATAAGACTTTAGGCAATCCACCAATCAAGGACAGCTGATAAAGTTGTCATTGAGGAAATTGATAAGTTGCTGGAACAAAGGATGCTCAAATTTTCCAAGAGTCCATGGGCTTCGCCTGTTCTAATTTTGAAAAAAGGATGGTACCAACTGAGTGGTGATAGACTACTGGAAGCTTAACAGTATCACTAAGAAGAACTTGTATCCCTTGCCTCAGATTGATCATGATTTGGATTAGTCTTGAGGAGCTCTCTACTTCTATGTAATGGATCTAATATTGGGTTACTGGCAAATCAAGTTCCCCACAGTGGAACAATAAACGCGCCATAGTCATATCCAAATAGCTTTTTCAACTGATCCATATGCCTCAAAGGCTATGTAACGCCCTGGCTATGTTCCAACAAGCCATGGACACTATCCTCGGTTATATGAAGCTGTTGTGCATCCTTGTGTTACTCAATGACATCAACTTTTTTCTCCCAAAACTTTTCTGAGCACCTTAAAATCTAGAAGAGGTATTCCACCAACTCTTTAGCAAACATCAAAATTAAGCCTCATAAATGTGATTTCATCAAATATCAGTTGGAATACCTGGTGTTTTTGGTAGATTCTAAGGGGCTGAAGCCACAGCCGCCCAGGTGGAGGCCATCCAAAAAGCGACTACACCAAACAGTAAGCGTGAAATAGGTATTTTTGGAAATGAGAAGCTACTACTACTGGTGCTTCACCATTAACTTCAGCTGTGATGGGGCTTATTATTTGAGGTGATAAAGTAGGATGCCGTGTTCAAATGTACAGAACGCCGTCAATTCTCCTTTGACGCTTTTGGATGGCGCTGATCAGTGCGTCTGTGCTATGCTACAAAAACTTTGGTAAAGAGTCCACTGTTCAGATGGATGCATCCCTTTCCGCTGTATGGGCAATCCTATCCCAAAAAGACAACGAGGGGGAGTAGCACCCAGTGGCGTACCTCATACAAAGCTTAAATTGCCATAGACGTAATTATACTGTGAAAAAGTGAGAGTGCTTAGAGGTAATCTACGCGTATAAGCAATTTAGGGTCTACTTGAATATGGTAAAGTTTAAAGTCATAAAGGATCACACGTCATTATGTTGGTTGCAGAACCTCAGGGAGCCTGAAGGACATCTAGCCCAATAAGCTCTTAAGCTGCAGACATATGACTTTGAGATTCTCCACCGACTGGGAGCAAATCATCAGAACCCTGACTGCGATTTTAGATTACCAACCATTGCCTTGATGGCAGATCTCAGTGATGTGATGTATGATAGGATGCTCAATGGCAAATATGATGACAAACCGATCCAAATTATAAAAGCATTAAACAAGATGCAAGAAAGCACCTTCCAATGGAATAGATACTGTACAAGAGGATTAGCAATTCTATTGTGAACTTTCTGTGTCCTTTGACACATCCTAGCATTATCATGAGCGCCACAAGGTAGTCAGACATGGTAACATGCGCATGGCATTGAAATTGTTGCGTCCTTGGTATTACTAGGAAAGAATGAACTTTGACATGCTTGAAACCATTTCCTGTTGCCACCAGTGCCGAGTGGAAATGCCGTTTTGCTAGAAAACTTCATACCAGTTAGTAAAACTTTATTTTGCTTACCATATGGTTTCCCTTGATGTCGTTGGCCCTCTGCCAATGGGAGCTAACCAATACAACTACATTTGGTGGTGATCAACCACTTGACCAGGTGGGTTGAAGCGCAGCCAATATGGGATTTGGGGCGGTCACAGTGGCCAAGCTCTTAATGGAATGTATTATTCAGTGACATGGCTGCCCTCAGTTCATTCTTACCAATAATGGAACTGACTTCACCTCGAACATGCTTCCAAAGTTGAACGAGCTAATGTTCATTCACAGGGTTCTGATAACTCCATACTACCCTGATTCCAATGGGATGATCAAACAGTTCAATGGGACATTTATGAATATACTCCAGAATCTGGTAACTGATAGACTCTCTGATTGGATTTCTCAACTGTCTACCAGCATTTTCTCTTATAATAATAGCTATCATTCACCTACTGGTGAGATCCCCTTTCAATTATTATATAAACGACACACTGATCTTCTGGTTTTGCTCTATTAATGTGTAGAAGATACCAGCGGAAAGACCCCACTGTTACTTGACTAATTTTAGCTGACACATTGATCAAGTTACAAATAGAAGCGACTCTTTCAGCTTGGCCAAAAAGATTAGGAATTAGGATGCCAATCAGGTATGGCGTAGAGGGTTAGCTCAGTTTGAAGAAGGAGAGATGGTTTTGTTCCTCGACCAGCATGGGTTTAAGTAGAAACACAAGTTGGCCAACACCAGTATTGGTCTGTTCAAAATAATCGAGAAGATGTGTGTCAACGCCTACACTATCAAAGACCCAGTGAGTGGTGAATCATTAATCGCATGCACATGAAGTTCCTCCAAGTGTATAAACAAAAAGAGACTTATTGTCCTGCCAAGGGGGGTAATGTCATATTCTGATATGACTGGATGATAAGCCCTGAATAGCTATGGCGGATTGGCGATAATCCGTTGATCATGATGTTTATTTATAATTATTTGAGCGCCTTGAGATAAAGCAATATTGGGTTATAAAAGGTTATTACTGGATTGACTCCAAATAAGGCAATAAGGCGATGTCAACATTTGTCAATATTAATTAGATCACCTCAACTAAGGTGTTAGACTATTTAAGAATACCATACTGGAACCAATGAGAATATGGCAGAAACAAATAGTCTAAGCCAAGGGAACTGTGTCATCTGAAGTTGCTGATATATAAGCTTTATGGGGCAGATGAAAGAGGGGATTGTTAGTAGTTTTGGGAGAGAGGAACGGTGAGGAACCACTGTAATTATTAAATAAATAAAAGTGTGATCGGAGCATTTGCTCCATATTTATTAATTTTTCAAGTGTGTTTGGAGGACTGACAATTCTCACATCATCCATCCGTTGTTTGGTAAGTTTGACCTGTGTGGCACTTACAGCATATCATAATGGTATCGCTAAAAATTATAAAAATGTCATCAAGCCATGACAATACCCTCTCTTTCTTTTGAGGCTCTACCCCCCTCTAGGGGCTTTCGCCAGGTTGGAAAGTTCTTTTGGGCTGGGGCCAACTTCATAAAGGCGATAGTTTGCTGCGACCTAGGTCCTGCATCCTTGAGGAACCACTCATGGAAAACTTTGATCAGATCCTGGACATGGGCACAGTCACGTGCCAGTATCCAACTGTTTTCCGCTGCATTGAATCCCTTCCAGGATACAAGTTACTCAAGCCTTCTTCTGAATCTGCGTGAGGTTACAATCTCCTCTATTTCCCACTCCAGCGCCCCATCCACGTAATAAGCCTCTGGATTCTCTGGTGGGTTCCCTTTAAACAATGTAAGCTTACTTTTATAGAGGACCAAAAAGATCTAGGATGAGGGGGAGATTGAACTGGTATGAGGCGTAACCCACCTTATTAACAACGCGGTATGACCTAATCCTCTTTGGTACAAATTTTTCATGGTTGCTTGATGAGAGTGTTTTTAACATCCAGCATCACGAGATCCCCTTCCTTGTATGCAGGACCTACCCATATCTTCCCATCCACATTCTCCATATAAGCTTGCATAGCAGCATCCAAGTTCGTGCTAACCCCCTGTGTACTTTTTTGATCATTTTTGCAAAATCCACCACTGCTTCCACCTTGGATCAACAACTAGGCTCCATGTTGAAGGAGGGGTTGAAGCTATAGTTGGCGAAGAAGGAGGACACCAATTGATGCATGATGAGCGTTGTTATATCTGAATTGAGCCATGGGGAGATGGGAAACCCAATCTTAATGGTCCGCGGCGGTGTAACACCACAGGATTTGCTCCAAGCACTGGTTCACTCGTTCAGTCTGCCCATATGATTAGGGGTGATAGGCAGTTTAATGTCAGGGATGGATCTGAAGAGTCTTAAACAACTCTATGAAAAGACAAAGTAAACTGGGGCTCCTGATCAATAATTTATCTCTAGATGGAACTCACGAAGAGTAAACACGTGAGATACGAAGAGCCTTGCCATCTCTATTGTGGTTACAGTGGTTCTGAAAGAAATATAGTGGGCGAATTTCATAAAAAGGGCCACAACTACCATGATGGCGTCGTAACCATCAGATGCAGGTAACTCCACAATAAAGTTTAATGATACAAAATCCAAGGCCTTTCAGCCTTTTGACTAGGACCAACAATCCCATAAAAGGCTGGAGATTCGGCTTCATTTGATTATAGACCAGGTACTTCTTACAATACATGGCAACCTGCACGGCTAATCCCTTCAAATTATAAGTGCGCCAGATTAGCTCTAGAGTCTTCGTCTTCCCAGGATGGCCAATGGTTATACCGTCATGGTGTTCCCAAATGATTTCCAGTCGAAGTGGCCTGGCAGGAACCCATAGGCGCCCCTGAATCCACACCATCTCATCCTTCACGTGGTAATTTCTGGAAATATCCTCATGATTTAACTCGCTCTTGACAAAAATCATGGTATACTTGGTGTACAAAGGCTTTGAAAGGACTACCTTTCTGAACATACCATATTTTTCTGCATTTTCAAGAGGATCAAGTGCTGGACCGTGGGTTAAGGGAGAGTGAGGAAATGACACAATATTACCTGGCGGAATTATCAAGTGGGTATTATGCATCTCTATCTTCTTAGGATTGGGAGTCAGTGCAAGGTTTTGGCTCAAAGCAACCATCAAACCATTCTCCTTATCCTTTGTAAACTCATAAAAAACACAAATTGGGACGGGGTCTCATACTAGTGGGTTTGCCATGGGGTCAAAACATGAGGTGCGCAATAGTACAACAAGGCACGGTGATCTGTATGAATTAAGAATGGTTGGGGTTAACCATGTAAGTGATGACGCAAATAATTAAGCGCCTCAACAACTGCCAATAGCTCTTTCTCATACATGGTGTAGTTTAACTCATGCAGAGACACCTTGCAAGAAAACTATCCCATCGTATTTTCTATTCCATCTTCACCTACTTATAATAAACCACGGCTATGACAAAGTTGGAGGTATCAGTAGCACAATGAACTCTTTTTTGTATATACATGGTGAAGGATGTGGACAACTGGGTGCACTTTAAAGCTTAGAAGACATCCTGCAAAATATGGGACCTCTGGTGAACTTAAGCACCACTCGCCTTATATAAGGGCGCCACCACCTCAGAAAATTGGGTGTGAATTCCTTAAGAAGCGTACAAGTCCCCAAAAAATTCCTCAATTCCTTGATTAAAGTTGGGGTAATCCACACATGAATCGCCTTCTCCTTGTTTGGAGTTATCATGTGGTACTAATCAAAATTGACGTTTACCAATAAGGTGACCTGGGGCTTGAAGAATTAACATTTACTGATTTTTAGCGTAAGGTCAGTTGACATTTTCGCTCCACCACCTGCTGAAGGTGTACTGCATGGGACTCATAATCAGGGGAAAACACCAGAATATCATCCATATAGGCTACTAAGCATACCACCCAAAAGGTCCCCCAAAGCCGCATCTATACAGCGTTGAAAGATAGCCAGGGCTTTTTTAAATACAAAATTCATTACTAAAACTGGATAATCCCTTTTCTGGTATGTAATGTGGTTAGCCACTCCTGGACCTTCTTGATCCAGATCTGGGTCGAGTTTAAAAAATCAGTTTGGAGAATACTTTAGTTTTCTACACATAGCGAGCAATCTGTGAAGGCAACAGAATGGAATGCAAGTCTGGTATTGTGATATTGTTGAGATTCTCATAATTTATGCACAAGCGTATGCTACCATCAGCCTTCTCCACAAAGAAAAGTGTGGAGCATACTAGGGTGTACGCTGAAATATTGCGCCTTTAGATAACTGCTCTTTAATCCACACAATTAATGCCACTTTCTCCCGTACAGTCAAAGGGTAAATAGAAGAAGATATATGCACCAGATTAACGGTGAGCTTGAACTCGCAATCAAACTCTGAATGAGTTGGTAGTACATTGGTTGAAGCTGCATCAAACGAAGATTCCAGTCCCTCCATAAAGGAAGGTATGGAAACCTCCAAAAAGGCTTCAGCAAAGGAGCAAGACTGATAGTGTGGATATTGGTCCAGTGGGGCAGATTGCCCTGAAAGTTCGCTTCAGACAAAGTTACAACTAATATGTGGCCATTTTCAAAATGTTAAGGACAAGGTGTTGTCTGTCAATTTGGTTCTGACGTCAAACTTTCGCCACCTTTCTACTCCCCAAAAAATGGTGTACAAGAGGCCTTAGATTGCTTGGAAGTGGTCGTCCAAATGATACTTGCCCGCTTGATAATACAATAACTAGAACCTTTAGCGTGGGAATACCTTGGTAAGACCTTCCCCTGACCATTCCACCTGGTAAATAATACAACTCAAGGTAGTCGGCCAGGCCTTGGTCAATGTAATTCTCAGAGGCTCCTGTATCCACCAAAATAGTTGTGCTATATTTTTTTAAAGGGATGAAAAAGGGTAGCAGTTAACAAAAAATATCCAGTATGGCCTTTAAACATAGCAGTAACCACCAATACCTCACCAGAAAATTCTTCATCCGGAATAAGCATGCCCCCAGGGTATGTTTTTGCATCAAAAAATGGAGAGAGATTTTGGCCACTCTTACTTTTGAGGTCACATATCCCACCATAACTTCAGCAGTTGAATAAGGTTTTTACATGTAGAAATAACTCCTTCTCCGCCACCTGTGTTCTGTGGATTAAAATAGGGGTCAAGTGCAAGTTTTCTGGGGTGATCTGGTATACTAAAATTTTAAACTAGAGCCACAAGATATGATATTTGGCTCATTTTTATATAAAGAATTAGCGTTATAAAACGCGTTTTAAAGCATGAACGACATCATACCCATTTTGGCGGTGAGTTGTAACTCGTTATCCAAGGCCATCACCACCAGGCCCTTCAACAATGATCCCACCTGCACCATTTCAATGCAATGCTGAGAAAAAGTCATTTTAATTATTTTTTCGTTAATTTCAGTTAAAAGTCAGTGAATCATGACTCCCAGATTGAGGAGCGTCCATATCCACCATGTACGTTCAAGAAGGGAGGGCACTTACCAGTTGGAGGTAATGAGAATAATGCCAAGACTCCCCAACCATTGACAAATGAGAAAACTGTGGTGAGCCCCATTGAGGCCATGACAAAATGGCAGGCGCACCCAATCCGCACTCAGCAAAAGTCTCACACTGATAATTCTAGTGCACATAAATGAAAGGGGTTTGTCAACTAATGTAAGGAAAGTGTCTGTAACTCTCATTCCCAGAAAGGTGGTGGAAGGTGCACAGCAACACCACCATGGATCTAGTTGTTGGTAAGATGGTGAACAGGGCATTGCAGAGGATGCTAGAGGAAAAGAAATCCATGGCAAGGGTGCATAGCGCGGTCTATAGTAGGAGATAGAATATAAATAACAAAACTTGGTTGGACCTCATTGTGGAGTCTACATCCAAGTGAAGAACAGTGCAGGAGTTCTTGGGTGCTTTGGTCTGGAGGGGACCAGGGCGGCCCAACGGTGCACCTGATATGGGAAATAATATAGGGAAAATACAATGACCAAAACTGTTAGAGACCTCCTTGGGGAGGTCCATGAACAGGTTTACCTTAGGATCTATATTCAAAAAACGTAAACTGTAGGGTGATTAATTATAAGGAAGTCAACTAATGTGAAAGGTTGGTCTAAAGAAAACAAACTTAAACAATTAGGGGTGAATTATCAATCAGTGTAAACGGTGCTAAGCCTAAGTGCACCAATAGGTGAATCCTTCCATTGGCCAGGGTATTATAGCTCAAGATTGACCAAACTTGAGCTATTGATTGTAGGCACGGCTGGCCCAATTTAGAATTTTTTTAGAAATTAAATGGTTTTTGAAACCTCTTTCACTGAGTAAACAAACCAAATTGTCACAGTTAAGAATATAGCTAGCGCGTTTTAACGCCCTTTTCATAAGGCAGGGATGAGCATCACGCACATCCCCTAAACCTACCTGAGCATATCTGACCTGAACCAAGCGTTGGTCCAGGGTATGTTTGAGGTCATGATGGCATGGTAATTTTAGACTTTTTGGCCTCATGACGACCAGCCTTATCTTTACAGTTGGTACCCTCAATCATGTCATCAAACCATGACATAAAGCTTTATAAGTCATTCTATCTATATTTAAGCTTATAGAATAAGCTTATTAAGATTGTTTATTAAAAGACTATTAATTGACTATAAATACAGAATATCAAAATTAATTAAAAAGATAAAGGGTGTGAAATTGAAGTCAGTTATACTATACTTTGAATGAGGATCATTGCCAAAAATGGGCTTTTGTTTCTTGTACTAATCACTTTGGTTACTACAATTTGATTTGAACAGCAAATTTGGATAATCACACACAGGAAAGATGAACGACTTTAATAACAAAAATAATACAACATGGGCGAGCGTCGCGGCAAGTGGTGCGCTTAACGGTGCAACTAAGGGCAAGAAACGCCCTGGAGGGAGACCAGGAACCCAAGCTGTAAAAAAATTGCAAACTCAGACACCATCTGGGTTTATGGTATTTACTGTAAAGCACGCGCAATCCATGTACATTCAATTCAACCAACCTTTGTTAAAGGTGGAACACGGGATCAGACTCTTCCTTGGGGATGAGTCACCGACCCTGTGGGAGAAAACATGTGAGGCACAGCCCTCACTTTTCCCTCACGCGGTGTACGTAGCCACCAACAACATGGGCTGCAGCTGGATCAATATTGGTTTCAAAACAGCCAATGAAGCCGATGCTGCAGCAAAAATCTGCGTGGAAATTGCCCTCCCTGAGGGCAAAAAATTGTGCGCACCGCGCGCACAAGATGGAACAAAGCAAAAACTTTGTTCATCTCCTTTGACTCGCTCCACAAACCTTGCTCGTAAGCTAATCAAGGAGGAGCTCCGCAAAGGTCTTGTGGCCTATGGAGAAATCCAACAACTCAAATTACAACAATTTTGCTTAATGCCCAACCTGTGCACGGGCAAAGCTATCGCTGTAATCAACCCCTTCCCAGAAGTGGAAGAGGATTTATCCAGAATTCCCCGCGCAGCAGAATTTCACTTTGCAGATGGGGGCCAGTCAGCTGCATTCTGAGTTACACTGGAACGCGCATCACCCATTTGCATCCACTGTGGCTCACTGGGCCACAAGGAACATGCATGCCCGTAAAAGAGGGCTTAGTGGAAAATGATTTTTGTGAAGAAGCTATGGACGAAGATAATGAAAACTTCACCAAAATGACTGATGGCCACCACCCATTCCGCTGGGGTGAAGATGGACTATACTCCATTGTGGACTCAGTTACAAGTAAACAACGTAAAGCAGCACAAAAAGCCCGCAAGAGAGCAGCAGCTGAAGCGGCGGCACATGCTGAATCCGCCATTAACCACTGACAAATTCAGGAGGATATTACAGATATTCACTGAACCAACCAATCAGAACAATATTCCCAGGTCGAAAATTTTCACAGTATCCAGACTGAGCCACAAAGCGTCATCAGTCATGCACATACTGAGGAACAGTGCAACCGCAATTTGGGTGAAAATGAAGTGCACAATGCAACAAAGTTGAACCTCAAAAATATAAAATCCAATCAACAACCCGCATCAAATCAACATGAGACCTGTGCAGGAAAAGCTGATGCAAATGCAAAAACCGCAATTCCCTTGAATCATTGGGTCAGATCAAGGGAACCAACAATGGCAGTGAAAGAGTTGGAGTACAGACGTGGAGCATGGCCAAAATGAGCCGCGGTGGGATAGGACCAGAGGGTCCTCCCAATCGCTCCTGAGGCGCCGCGGGCACCTCATTGTCAATAGGGTTGTTAAATATCGCAGGAGCCAGGGCTCATACGTCCTAAGCCAAAAAGCTGGCATTCCTGCAAAAACCTCTTGTAGACATCTTAGCCATCCAAGAAGCCCACTGCCTACAAGGGGAAGAAGAATCCTGGTCAACCAGGATTGCACCATCACAATCAGTATGGACGTCTCACTGTGGGGTGATGGTCCAAAACAACAAAAAATTTAAATTACAAATTCATTATCACACTTGCATGGTCGAGTCCTGGTAGCAACAATCACATGCCAAGAGGAAATAATTTCGTTAGCATGTATCTACGCACCGTGCACTGCAACTGAAAGAAAAAAATTTTGAAAAAATTTCTACTCTCACCCTCCCACCAGATATCATCATGTTACGCGAAGTCAACTGCTGGGATAACTCTAATACAGATTGATGGCCTAATCCCAGGGGATAACCACCTGGACACATTAAATATCGCACAATGAAGGCATCTCTTGGCTTACAGGATGCTCTTCCCCCCAATTCACCAATCCTTCCCCATATGACAAGACCCAACATACGTGAGGGACTGCTCATATTGATAAGTCATATTGACCACATCCTCATCCCACAATCCCACCACTCAAGAATTTCCAAATTTACAACAAAAAAGATCAATTTTTCTGATCACCAATTAGTTATGGTGCATTTAGCACTAACCCAATCCCACACACAGGCTTCGCCTTGGAGAAAGCTTCACCCAGAAAATATAAGATTGCCTGAGATACCTGACTGAGTTGGAAACAAGGCTACAAACCCAGAATTTACAGCCCCATTCACTTTAGATCCCATCGGAACATGAGAAAATTTCAAAAAAGATTTAATTAACAAAACCTGACATATTGCATCACGCAAGTACACCGCGGACACAGCCACAATCAAGCGTACCTTGGCAGAACTAGACCACCTGGAAATAAATACTCCGAGATCTGGCTATAGCCCTAATTGGGGATGCAAATGGGCAGAAATTTCATCCTGACTTAACAATCCCATCTTTGAACACCTACACAGAATCAAAGTATCGAACAAAGGTAAGTTCATAAAGGGAGGAGAAACCTGTTTGACATACTTTTTCCACCAATTCCACTCCTGTGGAAACCAGCCCATGTGCACACAGGTCCGCAAGACCAACGGCACCGTGGCAACTGACCCTGAGGAGGTCAAGGCGGAAGTACACCGCTATTACACTGAATTATATTGCGATATGCCAACAGATCCACAAAAAATTAAAGAATTTATTAAAACTGCCAAGATACAAAGTACACCACCAAATTACAATATACTATCCCTTATCACATGGGAGGAGCTTTGGGAAACAATTCGCAGTGCACCACATAGGAAATGCCCAGGGCCTGATGGTTTACCCTACAAATTTTACAAAAAATATTTTCAACAAATTGCCCCCCTCCTATTATCGTCAAAGAAGCAGAGTTTGTTGGAAACACGCCTATTACCAGGAGGCCATGAATCCTACGTTATAACCTTGTATAAAAAGAGTGACAAGTTGGACCTGACCAACTGGCGCCCAATTGCACTCTCCAACACTGACACAAAAATTCTAACAAAGATTTTACCAGCTAGATTAGGTGCAATTGCATCTGACGTCCTATCACCCAACCAGTTTGGGTTTATATCAGGGCGTTCAATTTGGAACAACATACACCCTGTTGCAAACATTTGCCAATCCAAAGCAACTGATGCGCTGGTCTTCTTGGATCAGGAAAAGGCGTATGACCGTGTTAGCTGGCCATACCTAAAAGAATGTATAAATGCCTTCAAACTCCCACCAAGATTCATAAAATGGGCGATGCTCCTAACAGAATCTGCAACCATGGCTGTATGCGGCCCTGGATTCCTAACAAACAATATCAAACCACACAGAGGGCTCAAACAAGGGGATCCCCTCAGCCCACTGCTATACAATTTCAGCTTTGACCCACTCCTCCGAGTAACTGACTCACGTCTCATGGGGGATAACCGCACAAGGACAACCAACAGTCAAGATACTGGCCTTTGCAGATGACTGAGTAGCAGGTATAGCAAACAATTAAGATGCCCGCCAGCTGGAACACACTCTAGAGGAATACTCCAAGGTGAGCAATGCATCGCTCAACAAAAGGAAGACAGAAATCATCCTCTTAGGCAAATACACAAACAATTGGGCCACAACATCAGAACCTCACACCAACACTCAAAGAAAAAAACCCAATTATTTTATCCTTTGAAACACCTCCCACCACCACTCCTGTCCGACACCTTGGAATCTGGCTAGAATCAGGGGGATATGCTAATGAGACAATGGAAAATAGCCTGTTACAACGGGTATCCAAAGGCGTCGCCTCCCTCAAGGAAAGAACCCACATGACTAACAGGACGAGTTACATTTGCTAATTCGCTCATCCTCCCAATAATGTGGTACCAGGCCCATACGATAGCCTTCTCACCTACTTTTATAACCTCAATTCGCGCGCTTACCCAGGGCTGGCTGTGGCCTGGCTCTCACCCTCCTATACGGATGGAAACACTATTTGGCCCAAGCTCAAGCGGAGGCATGGGACTAATAGATTTTGAGAGCCATGCCAATCACATCCTAGGTACCTGGATAAAGGAAATCCTTGCTCCAAACCTCCCGCAACAACATTGGTCCATATCAGCAAAAACTAACTTTGCACAGGCGCTCAAATTGACCAACACACATAGTCCACCCAGACTACTTTCATACCTTGCCAAGCACCCTACTGCAACGGGTCGCATGGAAACTCCCCTCATTTCAAACATATCTTCATAACTATCCGCCGTATGGGATGGACCATAGAGAACATGGGTACTATACAGGGAAGGGGACGACCCAGCCCCCAATTCAAATTAAGAAACCCAGAAAACCACCCCCAGAGGGATATGCTCGCAACAACCCCCAAGCATAGCTAGGATAGAATACCTATATATTTTGGACATTCCCTATGATTTAACCACACATAAGGCAATGTGAAAAATGACTCACCACCCACTCCTACAACCAAGGATAAGAGCAAACGCCTGGCGCTTTTTGAGAAGGACCTATAGGACGGCGGACCGCTCCAACTCCCTCCACAAAACATGTGCAGTATGTGGAGGGGTGGGATCCCTACATCGCCGCGTAGAAACATGCCCCCAACCAAAGCTATATGGCAGGAAGTCGCACGCCTGCTCAAGATTCAAAACGGACAGGAATTCTCGATATCAAAGAGTATCTTCGCGCTCCAGATTGAGTCAACAATCCCATCTACCCTCCTCTCCCTAATAATACCCAATTCAATGTGGACAATACGCACAATTGCATTAGATGCGTTCAAGGGCACGGTCCCAACCATTCATGGGATTAAAAACAGATTACATGTCCACTTACTAGATCACTTCCAAGCCTGGCTCTATGGATATATGAGACCAATGCAAAAAGCGCTCATAAAATCATGGTTCCCACTCTGGTTCCTCCACACAAACCCTTTCCTCCACACCTGCTCCATAGCAGGGGAAACCCCCTCGGAGTAGTGCACCAACCCCCCATACCTGGCAGTCCCGCTGGCAACAGGGGTAACTTGAGTACCCTGGGGTGCCCAATTTTTATATTTCTTAGTTATTCTCTTGGTTTCACATATATTCGGTAATGTCTGTCCCCTGGTCGGCTTACCTCTGTTAAATAAAATAAAAATCATTGCCAAAAATGTTTGTAAGTAAATCTGGTTGTTGTCTGAAGAGCTGAAAATTAAATTTCTACCTCAGACCATTTGAGCTGAGGCACCAAGCAACTAGGGACATTTTCTGAAGTTACTAAAGCGTTTTAATGCGTGTTTGGTAGTAGTGTGTAGGAGTAACCTAGGCAACGCAGCCTCCAGAAAATAGGTATTATGTTCCTAATACCAAAAGATGGCCGCACATTCATAAAGGTTGTCATATGGTGGCTGACTAAGGCAATGAAACCTGATATGTCCATTAGTTAACCCCAACTTGTTAAGTTTTGTGGAGGGCAAGTAATAAAACTTCATTGCGCCAGCTGAAAAGTTTAGCGCCAATTAACCTATAAAAATCTCTAGTATCTCCAAAAAAACAGACTTCAGCAGTTAAATATTTTATATATCTTACTTTTAATTAATTTTTTTATTTAACCGTGGTAAGCTGACCAGTGGACAGACAATACCGATATATGTATTGGGATAGGGGAGGTGAAGTTTAGCGAGATTTAGGCACCCAAGAGTAAATAAGCCACCCCTGTTGCCAGCCAGTACCGCCAGGTATAGGGGGTTGAATGCCTTACTCCGAAGGGGTTTCCCCTATTATGGAGCAGGTGTGGAAGGGGTCCATATGCAGAAACCAAACTGAGAATCATGATTCAGCAAGTTATTGATGATTTAGTCTCATGTATCCATATAGCTAGGCTTGAAAGTATTCCAGTAGTTGTAGGTGAAATCTGCTGATTGTCCTACGGATGGCGGGCACAGTTCCCTTAAAGGCATCCAGTGCTACGATGTGAATTTGTCCACAGTGAAATGGCGACTATAAGGGGCATATTGTGGTTGGTTTTGGGAGTTCGAGTTGGAGTGTGATAAGGCTTTTGGAGAATTACAGCTCCTGGTCATTTTGGGTTCTTAACAGATGCGCAATGCCCGCCATATGTCTCTAGATGGGGGGCGTACTTTGAGGCGGTGGTACAAGGAGACATCAGTAGCCACACACAGCGAACGTTGCATGAAGCGAGTTAGAGCGATCTGCTGTTTTGTAGGTTCATCTGAGGCAATGCCAGATGTTAGCTCTTATCCTTGGCTGGAGGAGCGATCTTACTTCCAATTAAAGAGTTAAGAGGATAGTCTCCCTTGTCTGATTTCTCAAGGAATCTATAAAAGTTTACATAGGCAGGGTTAGAACTACTTATAAATGTAATGGGTGGGTTCGCGCCAATATGCCATAAATGAATTGGGAAGTGAGGGCCACGTTGCTGACCATACTAGGGACAGGCCTGCCGAAGCCCATCCTCAAACCCTTCCACCATGCCCCGTCATTGCCATATATTCCCACACCACTGTCCTCACGACACTGCACATCAACAGCAGGGTCTGGGACCAGGAATGGGCCGAGAACGACGCCAATGCCACGCCAAGCTCACTGGTTGAGCGCATGATTATGACTAATATTTTTATAAATTTTTATGAGATAATTGTCTTTATTAGCAAGTTATCTTTTTTATTTGATTTTCTGTTTTTCATAGAAGATGCAAAAGGACCTTAAGGGCCACAACATCCTTCAATAAATAGTGCTCTGCAAGTGTTGAGTAAGCTCCCTCCTATGCTAGGCTCTCTTGAACACTGTCAAGCACATTGCTCACAAAGACTCCACATCCCACTGGATCGTCATCCAAGCCATGTGTAAGCCTGACATCATTTCAAAGATGCATTTTGGTTTTGGGATATCAAATTTCACTAGCTCTGACTTCTCCGAGTTTGAGGCCCTTTGGATTAAAGCAACGTTTAAGTCAAACGCCATTTGATCTGAAGCAACGTACAGATCATGTGCCTCCTAATCCATTAAATCACCCCCCCCTGTGAGGCCCAAAAATTCTGGACCTTCCCCGGATCTCACGCACAGTCTTCCTTTGTCTGCCACGTCGCCTCCTCCCTTTGGATAGCCTTTCCACTTCATCAGAAATTGCTGCCGGCCCCTCACCCATCTCACATCCAATATCCGTTCCACATCATATTCTAGCACATCTCCTCCCCCAGGTTTAACGGTCCCAGTCAATTCAGACCTATTCCCTTGAATGCTTAAATGGGAAGTGTGAATCACTGGATGGGCCTTGGAACCTATTGGCAAACTTAGTTCAAATTCAATCCGATTAATGGCTTGGATGATCTGGTATGGGCCCAAAGACTTCGGTCCCAGCTTATGACTCTTAACTGGAACAGCATAGTTCTTAGCTACCACCGATACCCAGTCCCCAGGCTCAAACGCTGGATCTGGCTCTCTTCATCAATCTGCCTGCTGTTCTGGTGAGCTACTGCCGCTCCAATTTCTCCTGTAGCTTCTTCCCTATATCCACCATGGTATACACCATCTCATCTTCCCCCTGACACACTCCGCCCATGGATCCCCTATTTGATCTGGGATTGAGACCATGATTCATGAAGAATGGTGTCATTATTATTGAAGATTGACAATTATTGTTATAAGAAAACTGGGTCATCCAAACCCACAAAACCCAAGCATCCTTCTGATTGGACATGTAACACCAGAGATATTGCTCAAGTATCTGATTCACCCTCTTCATTTGTCCATCGGATTGGGGATGGTATGCTGAGGACTGATCAGGCCAAATTTCCTAATTCCCCAGAAAACTTGACCAGAATAACAGGACAAATTGTGAACCATGGTCCAAAATGATTTCCTCAGGTAATCCATGCCAGGAGAACACTTCATCAATGAAGATCCTTACTGCATCCTTTGCCAAAAACTCCCAAGGCATGGGAAAAACTCATCATATTTGATAAGTCTATCCACGATCACCATAACTGCATCCTTCCCCTGCACCTTCGGAAGACCCATTATGAAATTGATGTTAATTAAGCTCCATGGCACATGTGGTATCTGCAGTGGGTTTAACTTACCCAAGAGCGGTTCCCTTGAGGTCTTCACTTTTTCACATACCATACACTCCCCCACATATTTCTTGAAATCCCTATGCAGGACCAGCCACAAATAATTCCATTGCACTAACTCCACCATCTTCTCCACTCCAGGATGAACCGCCAATGGATAATCATTAGAAACCCATTTTACCTCCGGTTGTAATAATGGGTTGGGCACCCATACGTGAGAATTGTGGTATAACACCCCACGCCTCTTCATGAAGGCCCTATGGCGCTTGTGCGACAATCCCTCCTTCATCTTGGCTTTCAGTTGTTGGTTGAATTCTGACCATATTTTCTTCTGGTGTACTTCTTCACCCAACTCACTTTCTCCACCCTCAATCATTTAGAATTGGTCCAGTCAAAACATTGTGGCTGTATTAAATTCCTCCAATTCCTCCTTCTTATACTCTAAGCCCTTGTCTTGGCTCAACCAGTTTGCTAGGACATTTGACAATCCTGATTTGTACTCTACCCGGAAATTATATTGGGCTAGCTTCAAATGCCATCTGGCTTGCCGCTGGTTCATCTTCCTGGGTTCATGATAATATTACAACGCTTTATGGTCTGTTTAAATAACGAAAGGGTCTCAGGCATAGAACAGGTGGTGCTGACATTCCCGCAAGGCTTCCATCACCTCCAGCAGTTCCTTATTGTATATTGGATAATTCTTTTCAGCAAGGAGTAATTTGCAGCTAAAGTAACACACGGGGTGTTCAAGACCGCCTTCCCCTTTATGAAGCAACACTGCACCTACGGCATAATTTGAGGTATCAGTTTCCACCACAAATGGCCTCTCAGAATCTGGATGGGCCAATACAGGCGGTAAGTAACTTATTCTTCAGGAATTCGAATGCCTTCACCTCTTTTCTTCCCCGCATGAATAGAACATTCCGCGTTGAACAAATGAGAGGTAAGGCCATTTGGGATATAGTCTTCGCAAACTGACATAGGAAGTTCAATGTTCCCAAAATACTCCACTCCCCATTTGATCAGTAAAGCTTTACATGCTCACACTGCGCGCAGTTTATTTGAACATACCCCAATCTTATATGGAAATTTAAGTTGCCTAAAAATGTCAACAAGCTTCTTTTGAATTCACACTTGGAAGGTTTGAATCTCAGACCCATCTGGCCAATTGCCTCAGAACTTCCCGGACATCTCAGACATAATCCTCCTGGAACCCTAAAAAACACTAAGATAACATCCATATAGGCGGCACAGCATTAGCTGATCATCCCTCCAAGGACATGGTCAATCAATCTGCTGGAACACTGCTGGAGCATTCCTAAGACCATGTGGCATCATGCGATACTGATACACCCCCAGGTGACACTTAAATACTGTATATTGCTGATGTTACAGTCTCACTGTTACCTGATTGAAGGCATCCACAAGGTCAAGCTTTGTAATAACGGTGCATCTGGTAACCATTGGGAGAATATCACCCAACAAAGGCATCAGATATGGATCAGGCTCAGTGACCAAGTTCAGACGTCGAAAATCCACTCATGGGCATAGTTTGCCACTCTCTTTTGGCACCAGTAACAATGGAGACACCACCGGCAACTTAGAAGGTTCAATCAACCCATTGTCCAACATAGATCTCACATGTTCTTTGAATGCTTCTTTCGCTAATTTATTAAGTGGGTATACCAGACATCCCCTGGGAAGCTCTGACCCTTCCTTAAACTGGAATGAAAATGCAGTAGAACCCATAGGGGAAAAGGCGAGTTCCCAATAGGACCAAAAACACCCACAAAGTCGCTATATTCAGCTGATAACTTTACCTCTTGCATTCCACCCAAGTTCCTGCGTCCACTCAGAACATCACTCCCAACCTCCTTTTTCCATCTCATTTGAGGCCCCATCTGCAGATTCAAAGTAATTTTATTATGAGGAATATCAACCTGGGGCTGGAAATGATGCCACCATTGCATCCCCAATACCACAGGATGTGCCAGATTTATGATTGCACAGAAGCCCTCTTTGAACAAAAACAAGTTCTGCCAAACAACTACCAAAGGCTCTAAACTCCATAAGGGAGCTCTCCTCGACATGTCAGCAAACACCGCCTCAGGACCTTCTTCTTTTTCAACTTCAAACGTTCTGCCAGGGCGAACTTGACATAGTTTTTCTCAGCCCCTGTATCCACCAGGGTTAACAACTTCTCCATCTGACCTTGCAAATTTAACTCCAATGGAATAAATAACTGAAGATAAAGCAAAGAAGTTTATTTAATGTTTAAAGCATTCTCAGATTGCAAATTTGCAGTTAAGGTAGTTCTAGGACTATAACTCTTCACAAATCCCTGATCTCCTATTCTCCCTGACTCCTCACCATTTCCCTGGCGGAACCCCTCATGAATATTTCCAAAATTCCTGGGTGATCCCTGCCAACCTCCTTGACCTCTATGGGCCACTGCGGGTGACTGGCCACTTCCTGGAGACATAGAATCCTCCTGCCATTTTTGCGCCAAGGCCAATTGTTCCTCAACCTGCACTATCTATACAATTTCTTCCAACAACGTACTCTGAACTTTAGCAGCTGCCATGGCAGCCAACATATCCACTTGCGGCCCTTATCAAAACATTTGTGATGATTGCAAATCTGAGACTCGTGCTGCTTTTGTCAATGGTCAGAAAATCCGCCCATACTATTGAACTGATCCTTGCATCTGACACACCGTCAGCAGAGCTAACCACACCTCGTCCTGAAACTCATCTGGACAGGCAGCCCGGTCAATCCAAATGACGAACTCATCTATGGATCCTTTGGAGGCGACCTTGCTCCTCAATCAACTCTTGCACCCACCCTGCCAGATCTGAGGGTAGTGCCTCCACAATTTGCGCAATCTGCAGCAAGAAAGGGTCTTCCCTCCCATCACTTGAGCCAACCACGCCTGAAAATGAATCTGAGACACCACTTGGTGAATTTTCTCCAAAGCTTCCATGGGCAATGCCGCTTGACTTTTTGGAAATGTAGATCCTCCATGGCTTACCTCCATCTTCACATGACTTGCACCACATACCTGAACCACCTATCTTATTACGAATGTTAGTGAGAAAATCACCATCACTACTGTCAACACATGGCGATACCATTCCTCCTCTCCTGGTGCCACCACCTCTTCTTGGGGCCCCCACAAAACTGACAAAAATGTATTAGAGTTTCATCTAATGTATGGGGCAGGTTCGCGCCAGTACGCCATGAATGAATTAAGAAATAAGAGCCACGTTGCTGACCATACTAGGGACAGGCCTGCCGAAGCCATCCCCAAACCCATACGCCATGACTAGTCATTGACACGTATTCTCATACCACTGTCCCCACGACACTGCACATCAACAGCAGGGTCTGGGACCAGGAATGGGCCGAGAACGACGCCAATGCCACGCCAAGCTCACTGGTTGAGCGCATAATTATGACTAATATTTTTATAAATTTTTATAAAATAATTGTCTTTATTAGCAAGTTATCTTTTTTATTTGATTTTCTGTTTTTCATAGAAGATGCAAAAGACCCTTAAGGGCCACAACATCTTTTAATAAATAGTGCTCTGCAAGTGTTGAGTAAGCTCCCTCCTATGCTAGGCTCTCTTAAACACTGTCAAGCACATTGCTCACAAAGACTCCACATCCCACCGGATCATCATCCACGCTGTGCTTAAGCCTGACATCATTTCACAGATGCATTTTTGTTTTGGGATGTTGAATTTCACTGGCTCTGACTTCCTTGAGTTTGAGGCCCTTTGGATTAAGCACCATTTGGATCAAACGCCACTTGATCTGAAGTAATGTATGGATCAGGTGCCTCCTGATCTGTTGCAGTAAATAAGACTTGATTGGTTTTTTTTTCCGTAATAATAATCTCCTTTATTAACACAATCATAACTGACTCTATGCAGTAAATTTACCAGGAAAGAAAAACTGTACTTTTATCATATAACATTTTCTGCCACTGCCCACAGTCCTAAATTAGACAAAAAATTCTACGCATTGGCAGCATTGATTCTGAAACTAATGCAGTAGATCCTAGTTAATACTAGAGCCCATAAAACCTTTGTCATGCAACATATACTGCTATCCAGTAATGGATATAATAGACACTCTCACTAAGGCCACTATTCCAATGAGGACACCCTCCATACTTCTAAAACTGACACCAGATTCTGCTCAATGCAAGTTATCCCTCACAAGGATCACCACATTGGCCACTTTTAATCCGTGCTTCATGGCATAACTTCCAGTCACCATCTGCGTTGAAGTGCAAATGACAGCTCTTAACAAAGCAAATTGTCCAAGATTGTAATTTTCTGGTAATATATTGCCCGCGGAATTTGCATCATTTTAGTATATCACCACCCACTAACATAGTAGATCTCAAAATTACTGTAGGTTGTGTTAGATAAGAAACCATCAACTCAGACTCTTCATTTGGGTACCCTATGGATGTGGCGATGAGCACACTTAGGATCTTACCCAACAACTTATTGGAGAAAGCATCATAGGCTGGCTTACAGGATCCTTTGTCACCACCCACATATTCAAAACCCACCCACCCTCACAGCGCTTTGCTTAGCTCTTTGATAAAAAGCTAATCCTAAATGACTTAAAACAAGACGCCTTACAGCTGCGATACCAAGCACTAGTAACCCCTCAGGATGCAGAGGGGAATAACTATGAGTCATCATGGAAAGACTATAGACCTTTAATCCATAAAAGCAAATGGGCTGCTGGACTACAAACAGAGAGCCCAACAGTTATGCAATTTCAGGTTGATGGAAACTGATATTTCTACTTACAGGGTCCCACATCTACACCCCTGAAATTGCAGCATGGAATAAATATACTGGGGCCAAAATTTTTCTGGACCACCATACCACCCTTATCGTATAAATACTCTATGTCACAACTCAAGCTTTTTTTACTCAGCTTAATAGCTGACACATCTTAAACAAACTCAGCATACCTGAGTTCTCTTTGTTAATAGCCAGTATTTACCTGATAAAAGCTAGTACTTAAACACTGGCTACTATAAGATCTTGTGAAAATCAAACACCCATGCAACATGATCATGGGAGACCTTAAAACCATCATTTATTACACCTGAGACATTTGGACTCCACAGCAAAACCTGGCACCAGCCAGATCAAGGATTCCCTTTGTTGCACCAGTTTCATTGATGTGTTGCCTCCCTCCGCATCTGGACTTAGCTTATAGATAGGATCTAGTATGATATAAGGACTTCAGGATGGATTAAAAAATGAATATAAACCCAATTAATTTTCTGATCATTGGTCACATCCTTTACCCTACAGTATGAGATATAAATCAGAGTGACCAAAGGTATTTCACCATTTTTATGACTACAGCACTCAAACTGTCTTGGAGGCGAGTAAGCGTGAAAATAAATGGTCTAGATCAGGATTTAGAATTAGTGATTGGCTAAATGTCCATTGGTATAGCGATCAAAATGACACTTAATTATGAGAACCTTTGGTAACGTGAGGTATGCAGTGGTTCATTAAAAATACAAGTTCCCCACCCCAGGTCAATAGATTGTAATAGGACAATCTTATATTTTGAAGGGGAAAGCCCATGTTTAGAGTTGTAGAGTGTAAACAAATCCTAGTTATATAGCGGTTTAGCGTTAACAATAGGATTGTTTATAGCATAAATTAAGAATTGGATTGAATAGCCGAGATCAAATCAAATTGTTAATTGGCACTGTTATTTTCCAAGTGTGTAACTTAATGAAATGGGCAGATAATCCAAAAAAGCCTATATAAAAGTAGCTGGCAGGAAGGTCTTTACCACTAGGTGTTTCTTTGAGTAGGGAAAATTGTATTAGGATGGCGGTGTCTTCTAAGGACAACGTGTAAATCAGAAATTATAATAAAGGGTTTTAAAGTAAGTGAAACCAATAAATGAAAGAGTAATAACTCTTGGAGGGCCGCCACCATCTATTGAGAGTGTGAGATATGGTGATAAAGTGGCAACAGATCTGGAGCGTATCAGAAGGACTTTTATTAATTAGATCACCCAAGCTCCTATCTATTTTCAGAGGTTTGGTAAAAAGTAAAACGAAAAGTCTTTAATCTAGTGAATTAGAATGTGATGTGGCCAAGTGATTTAAATAACATTAGAGTAATTCAAGAATACTTATCTACTTAATTCATTAAAGCCAGTGTTATACCATGATATGCACTGAAGATGTTTTTATAGTGAAAAGTTTAATGTTTTACATTTTTTAAACATTTGAACTGATCAAAATTTCTCTCAAGCTCATATGAGAAGTTAAACAGGTATCTTGTAGTATAAAATGCATGATTTACCCAATCTTGTCTTACTTTTCATAGTGTTTCCCTCAGTTGGCGCGTTATTTGATGGTGATAGTTGATAAAAACTCAATATTGTGCTTAAAAAGTTCCCTTGATTGTGTAACCTCTTTTCAGATATCTAATTTATTTCAAAAGAGTGGAAACAGAAAGTGTGGGTAAGTGGTAATGATCTCTGGGGGGTGATGTGACCCGCGCTCATCCACTACATAAGATAGGCTATCTTTTTGCACCAAGGGATTAACTTAAGGCTTGTGCCCCTTTCTTGATATGAAGGGTTGTATGGCTCTTTCCAGGTGGAGGGGTGCCCCTCATGATTTACAAAAACTGTCACAAAGGTTCTGATTAAGGTTGTAACAGCCCTTCTGAACAATTCCTTTGTAAAGGAAAAGTTGGCTGTAACCAATTGTGACTTACTCACTCTCCTACCATCCATCCCCACTTGCTGAATCTTCAATCTCATTGGGTGGCGGCCAAAGAGGGACTTTCTCATAGCACATATGACTGCGCTAAGGTCCAGATGGCCATGTTTTTTACAGAGTTAAATAGACAAAACCAGATGTAGGGTTTTAGAACCCATCTATCAAGATTTATAGAACTTTGCGCCCTTTTAGAACTAAGAGAGGTGCCAATCTAAGGCTCTGCTTTTTACCCGACTAGGAACTTGGGTAAATCCTAAATGATAAATGGGTAGCTGCTTCCCCTCCCTGCTTACCGTGCTCCACACCCCAACTTACTCATATGCCCATAATAAACCTAGTTTCAGAATCTGAAGAGTAGTATACTGAGAATATCAGTCAACTCTGCTTATACAAGATACTAAACGGAATGGATTACCAAAGTCATAGATTCCCCCTCTGAACAGGTGGCTAACTATTAGTCACCTTATATGGAAAAAGTTTTGACACTTGGGGCCACACCGGCAAAAATAATTTAGCAATTGCGTTTATTTGGGCAAATTTCTAAAAAATGACATAAATGAGGATTGAACCTATTCCTAAATTTTAATAGTGGCAAAATTTTTTTGGACAATTGGGAAATTACTGAAACAGTTGAGAATATAGTGGTATCTTGGCAGTATTATTACTACATAGTTTTTATTAAGGAAATAAGTAAACTTTTCTTTCCCGCTTTATCTCTTTAGGCAAATTTTATAAGAAAAAAAAAGAGTTTATTTTACCAACACTGCCTGGCCCCGCCCATTTTCCTAAAAATGTCCACAGATCTGCCGCCTGCTGCTCCAATGTGGTGTAGCGGTGCTCCATCACCTAACATTTTCTGCCTTGCAGGCAAATGCATTCACATGGGGTCAAATAGTCCACCAAATTCTTCCAGCCATTTTGTCTCCCACAGGACTTAGTGCTCCACCCGGCGCGCATCCACCCTTATTGCCCTCATCCTCTCGCCCTCCCTTGCTCAACTTTCCATTTTGCCTATGAGTCAACTACAGATGTTTATTTCCATATGCTAATAGGCAATTATTGAGTTGGCCACTGCTAAATTGTACTGGCTTTCTTTATTGATTTCCGCCCATTCAAGAACTATTTTGACATAGGCTTCCTGATGGAGGAGGATGCTGCAGCAGCGGTTTTAGCTCCCCTTCTTTATAAATTTATCCCATCCCTACTACCCATATTAATCTTCCTTCAGACACCACATTTATGGTGTCCTTTGCATCCCTCTCATCTCACCTCCCACCCCACATTTTATATGATCAGCTGAAGGTGGGGCTTCTGACTTATGGGACACATCCAAGCCTTGTCTTCATCGTTCCTTCTGGTGCAGAGCGCCTTGCTGCACCTCAATCAACTGCCACCATTATTTCACACCACCCTGCCATAGCCCAACAAATTCCCCCATGCTCATATTGCAGCAGCATCTGAGTATTACTTTTGGGCCCAGATGAATAAATGGTTACCAAATTTGTCCTCTCTGATTTGCAATTTACCATTCAAAAATTCTGCCCCTGAGCCACTTCTGTAAGGAGAGTGTCTATAACTCTCCTGTTCCCAGCGTGGTAGTGCATGGCGCACAAGGCCCATGTCAGGGAACTAGCTGTTAGTTCTTTAACCATTAGGCCCAGCAGAAGGTGCTGGAGCCATAACAGCTTAGGCACAGTAAAGCGAGATTTATGATTAAAATGCCAGTAGAAGCGGCGCGGTGCACATATTGGAAAGGGTATAGTGACCCAGATTGGAGGGAACCTGGGCTAAAAAATGTTTCATGGGTGGAGAGCTGCAAGTTCCTTGCAATGCCAAGGGTAACAGAACGCGAGACCTCCTCAAAGAGGTTCGCGCACAGGAGTGTATGGAAAATCATAGAATGGTAAAATAACGTAAACTGGAAAGGTTTAATGCAGAAGTTGATCAACAAGAAGTTTAAGGGGAAATGTATTTAAGCTTGGATGGGGAAATTGGGGTTATGCCACAGTGGGCCCAAGCAACGGCTCACCAATAGGGCAATACTGCCTTCTGAGTTAGTAAAATAGGCTGAAACTGACTTCACTCGAGTTATTGACTGAAGTTGGATTCAACCCAAGTGCATTATTTTGTAGGTGGAACGAGTTTTGAACCCTCATTCCTCAACTAAGCAAACTAAACCATCCGCCTTTATTTGGTAGATAGTTCTTTTTAACGCTTGGCCCATCATCAGGGGCTGGGCACTCAGCACTCCAATAGGACCAACCTGGGCATATTTTGCCCTTACCTAGCGCTGGTCTAGGGTGTGCTTCAGGTCTTGGAGGCCCTGCAGCTTCAACTTTTGGGCCTCCAAGGGCCAGCCTTATCTTTGGGGCTGATCCCCACTATTATGTCATGGATACATGTCAACTTCCTCTGGTGTGGCTTCTGAGCCACATTCAGCGGAATCTGAATGGGGCGTTTTTTATCCCCTCCCACTCAAAGTTTCACATCGGATGGGTCAGAGTGGGAAATTAACCTCCACCAAATCAATCACCTACATCAACCCACCCTTTTTCCCACAACAATCAGAGCCAGGCTTGGAACACCATTCACAACCAAGAAGACCATTAAACTATTACCCACCTGATTTTTACAGACATTATTCTCGTGAACCATAATCCATGAAACCTATTGGCTGAGGTTGACAAATAAGATAAAGCTATCATGAGTGAAGATAACGGTGAATCTCTCAACCAGTTTTATTATGGTCAAGCCGTGTTTAGCCTTCTGATTTTGGAAAAACCCCATCCCCCCAACGTTTCACTCCTAAACCCAATGGTACTTACTACCAAAGTGACTACCAGCTTGCCTTAGCAGCAGTGGCCTCTCCCCATTGCCCCAACTTATGCAAATAAGTGGTTAATCAGTGGCTCAATTCCAACTAGGGCTGGCCACACTCTACTGCCCCCTGATTTCCCTGAAGCAGCACAAAGAAAAATCACTAGATTATTTTGATTATGCTGAAGCTGCTGTCATGCTTGTTGTTAAACTAGCAGATTTTGATACATCTGTAAAATTACCAGCCATAGTTTATCCGATTTTGCCCAACTCCCTGGTGCCTGCATTTAAGCTGAACATCACTTAGCAGAATTTGTTGAAGCTGTCTACCAAGCTGATCTTGATGATGAGGATGAGTACTCATTTTGCACCGCCCTCCACCCACACTACGCTTATGCCCAACGCCCTGGCTCTCCACTTTAGTCCGTTTCTACAATTATCATGATATTGTCATGAAGAGTATGTCTGCAGAAGAGCCGCCTTACCCCCCTCACCCTCTGCCATGGAGGGTTAGCAGTTTCTGCTCCCCGCCTGGTTGGAGTTTTTAGTTTTGGTTTACTGTTCCATTCGATTTGTTTAGTTCTTTGCTTTTGTATTGGTAATGCCTGTCCCCTGGTTGGCGTACATTGATTTAAATTTATTGCAGGGAAGGCTGACCAAGGGACGGACACTTCCAAAAAGACACCATAGAAAAAAGAAACACATGTAAGAGGAGGGCACCCCAGAGAAGCTAATGCTGTCTCCTTTTTCCAGCGGGAACGCCAATACTGGGAGGGGAGGTCACGTGTATATGGGTAGGCACCACTATCGAGCACGTGTTTAGGAAGGGGTTTGATTTGATAGACCAAACTGGGAACCAGGATGAGATCAACAGACGGCGACATGGTGGGAGGTATCCAAACTACGCTTGAAAGTGGTCCACTAAGTGCGACTGGAACCGGCGGACAGCTTCTTGGAGGATGGGGGTGGAGCCCGAGATGGCATCCAAGATAATCATGTGGATAATCCACATGGTGATTGCGACCACCGAGGCACAAAGGGAGGGTGGGAGAGGGAAGGCCATTGATAAAGCAAACATGTCCCTAGACAGACTGAAAGGGCTGTGCCTGATCCTGGAAAAGTAGACGTTGCACCTCACGCCATATCGCTCTAGATGGAGGGCACATTTCCAGGCGGTGAAACAGAATTCCATACTGGCCACACATGACACAGGATGAGTGCAAAGCGTTAGAGCGTTCGGCAGTATGGTATACCTGTCTCAAGCAGCGCCAAACATGGGAGTGGGTATGAGGCTGCAGAAGAGGGTGATGGGCGTACTTCCAAATGGCTTTCTGGGTATCTAGGAGATAGGGATGTCCATCATGTCCAGGTAGTAAACCCTGGACAAGGAATGGGGCTTCATGGGTATCACTCCGTTCAGAATGGGTAGTCCCTGTACCTCCTGGGAGGACCAAGGAAAGGGGCGTCCTCTATGGGCTGTATGCCCACAAATACAAATCCTCCACTCGGCGCTCCGCATGGAGAGGAGGATCCTCTTGAAGTGGGGTGACGTCCCATGTGGGCCTGCTGCTGAAGGATGGGAAGCCAGATATTTCAACAGAGAGTGTGGGTGGGATGGGTTGGTGAGGCCCAGGGCACAGGAGAAGTTGGAGCGGGCTGCGCAGGACCAGTGTTGGTCTGAAATTGCAGGGTTAGTAACAGCAGCGATCCAGGTGCTAAGGATTTTGGCAGCATGGGCCTCAAAGTTGGGAAAACCGATACCACCACTATGGAGAGGGCCAAACATGACATCCATTCGCACTGGCAGAGTGCGGCCCAATCAAAGCCACCCTTCCAGAAGGGCATATAGATATTTGAAGAAACATGGGGTAAAGCGATGGCGTGGGCCCCAAACCAAACTTTGGAGAGGAGAATAGAGCTGGCTAGTACTACCCTGCAGGTAAGGGAATTCTGACGGGTTCTGAGGGAAGCTATGCATTTCGTCACTTTGTCCAGAATATTGTTTTCCATCACCATTGAGGCTTACCCGCCTGCCTCCAACCACACCTCCAAATGGCGGACTGGGCCAGCGGTGGGGCTTGGCACAAAGGGGAGCACAAGCGGGGCGGTGTGGGGTGGGTAGGGTAAGCCATCGCGTGCGCTAGCTGATGGGGCGGATTGAAACAAGGCGCTGGGGCCCTGCGGGCTTGACACTGACCAAGGATAATGATTTCATTTTTGGAGGCGTTGAGTGCAGCATTACTTACCCTGGAGTAAACCTGAATAAGAGCTTCAAGCGCGCGTGCATCATGTTTTTTAGAGACCCCAACCACACAGTCATCAGCAAATGCTAACATATTGACTGGGGCTTGTCCTTGCACATGGACCCCAGTAAGGCGGGCATTCACATTGCGAAGAAGTGGGTTAAGGCTGAAGTTATACAAGCGTGAGCTAAGAGGGTCCCCTTGGTGTAGACCCCTTTGAGGGCGGACTACATCTGTGAGAAAGCCAGGGCCACGCACAGCCATTGTGGAGGATTCCGTTAGCAACATCACCCAATTTATGAAGCGAGGGGGTAGGCGGAACTGATGGAGGCAGGCCCTGAGGTAATCCCAGTAAAAATTATCATAGGCCTTTTGTTGGTCTAAAAATACAAGTGCACCAGAGGCCGTGGACTGACAGACGTTGGCTATGGTGTGTATGTTGTCCCAAATCGATCTTATGGGTATGAAACCAAACTGTTTAGGGGAAATGAGAGCAATGGCTGCAAACCCTAGATGATTAGCCATGATTTTAGTAAAAATTTTAGTATCAGTGTTGATAAGAGAAATGGCGTCAGTTGGCCAAGTCCATCTTATCCCTTTTATGAATAGTGTTATGGTGTAGGCCTCTTGCCCTCCTGGTAGGAGGCGCGTTTCCAAAAGGCCCTGGTTAAGAGAGGCCAGCAGCAATGAGGGATAAATCCTTGAAATACTTCTTATAGAACTCATAAGGAATGCCATCTGGGCCTGGGCATTTCCTATACAGTGCACTGTGGACGGTGGACCAGAGTTTATCCCGAGTAATCAAATTCATCAACTCTGGGAAACAGAAAACGGTGCAGATGTGTGCACTATCAAGAAAATTTGCCATTTCGGCCAGCTGAATTGGTTAAGATCAATACAACTTGGAGTAATAGTTTTTATCTCGATTGCCACTTCAGCGGCGTATCCAATATGGAATTGTGAGGCCTTCGCACCTGTGTGCAGGCCACGCTCTGGCACGGTGTGAAGAATTTTTGAAAAAAAGTAAGCGGAGCACATATCGCCCACTGAAATGTGTTTAGCTCTGTACTGAACACAAGCATGATGTTTGTTTTGCTCACTAGAGCGTTAAGGTGGGTGGCTACTTTTGCTGACTTGTGCCCCAAGCTGGGCTGTAGCCCATGGCTGGGATGTTGGACTCCAGGTGGGACAACTCTTCCAGAGTGTGCGAAATGACTGCTGAGGCAGATTGTGAGTGGCGGGAGGAAAGGTGGCGAGCCTGGAGGATTGTGCTTGCCTTGAAGTTAGACCAAGTGGGAATTGGATCAGCACAAAATGGTGTGATAAACTCTGGAGCTGCAGTCACAGATTCCACCCATGAGGAAAATCTCAGTGATGCAATTTCAGCTGGGTGAAGTTTGCACCATTTTGGAGCCCGAGCTGGCGGGTTGGATAAACAGAAGGAGATTAATACCATCCTGTGGTCAGAGAAATCGATATTCGTCATGGTGAAATGGGAATTCTGGGTATGACTTTTTTAATGGCACAAGGATAAGGTCAATGCATGACATGGACCTTAACTGGCCATTGTGGATGTGGGGGCGCGACATGTTTTTGAGTAGCAGAGCATGATGCAGCAAAGTATAAACCAACCCTAGGGTGGCTTTTAGAATGCAGAGTTCTACATGTCCCTGTGGTGGTGAAGGTGAGAAGGGCCAGCGGTCTGTTGATGGGCTCAACCAACAGTTCATGTCGCCCATGATGAAAGGGTCAGGGGGCAATGGAATGTAATTTAAATGACAAGAAAAATTTCCAACGTTTTCGTGCACAGGTTAGGGCATAAACATTGATAGCATGCACTTCGTCGTCCCACAAAAAAGTGACTATGAGGACTCAGCCGCTAAGGAAGGATTCAAACGATATAAATTTAAAATTTTTGTTCATTTTAACTAGCACCCCACAGTGCTCAGACCATAAGGAGAGGGAAGGGAGGAGCATGGTTTTCCGTGATTCCTCAGAATTGCGTGGACAGTGGGTTTTCTGAATGGCCAGAATGTCCACGGGTAAATTTTGTTGTAAAAAACTCAGTTTCCTAGCCCAGGACGGCGAGGCCTTGAGTCCAGCAATGTTCAATGTCCCTAAAGTAAAGGCTATCCCATTGCACCTTAGGTGTGATGGGAAGGGCACCTGAGCCCTTCAGCCTCCACAATTTCTTCACAACGCTTAACGTCACCCCACGTATGTGATGTTACTGTGTAATTGTCAGAATGGGTAGCTTTAGCAGTTGGGTTTGCGTTGGCCTTTGCTTTTGCTTTTTTCCACGCTGCAGGATGAGATATTGTGGTGTGTGCATTTGCGGTGCACCAATGCTTGAAAGTGGATTGTTGGCAGGAAAGTTGGAGACTGATTCGGTTCCAATCAATGCTTGGGCGCATTGGTTGGGTGAAACTGACTCTCTCAGCAGATGATCAGCTTGGGGTTCCCATTTGGCTTGGGCGTCCCAATATGATTGGTTGAGGGATTTGCGAGCTGCTTCTGCCATGAAAGTTTCGATGTCCTCCTGGAGCTGGGAGGGTTAGTTAGCAAAAGCAGTCTTGGCCGCCTCTTTGGCCACCGCCTTGCAGGCCTGTTTGGCCTTCTTCCGCTCTTGAGGGGATATTAGCTCTACTAGGATGTAGCATCCTTGCGCTCCCCACAGGAAGGCTGCCTTTGTATTAAGGTCAATTCATAGTGGGCTTCTCCTCCACCCATTGAATCCAAGGGAAACTCTTGATATGTAATGCCCTCCTTGGCGGGCAGGTGTGGGCCTTGTGGCCAAAAGCGCTACAGAAAGCGCAGATGGGAGGTGCGCTGTCCATGGTGACCCTGAAAGCGTGGATGGCATGCCTTTCAATGTTGACAAAAGCGGTATGTGGGATTTGTGTCAGATCCTTTGCTATCCTCTTGGCTGGGGTTAGGACTGCAATTGCTTTGCCTGTGCACAGGTTTGGCATTAGCGTAAAGCGCTGCATTTTTTTTTGTATTTTGCCATATATAGGCGAGCCCAGCCTTCAAGTGTTGTTTGAGTATGGTGCATTTGACCGTAGTGGGCAGAAAGTTGAAAGTTATGAAAACTTGAATCAATTTTGTCTAATGGGTGCGCTTAGTTTTGACAACCCACTGACCATCTGGGAGGTCTACTACAACGCGCACCATTTCAACTTCACCCGCCGCTTCCTTACTCGCAAAGCCTAGATCCAGCCAACTGTATGGCATGGAATGAGGTGCAACATACACCACGTTTGGGAAATGAGTGTTTAAACCCCCACAAAACTTCTCCCAAAGCGCCATCTGCTGAACATCCAGTAATACCCGCACTTTGTGTTCCACTGATGAGAGTGGTTGGAAGTGAGGCATATTGATGTACTGTTGCATCGCGCTTGCCAAGCTAAAATTTCTGGGGAAGTGGTTACCGCTGATTTTTTATTAAGTTTATCTATTCCCCCAGGCTTGCTGGGGCGTTTGCAAGTCTTGGATGATGTGGGGCTAACACCTATGCCCTTGACCTTACTCGCCAAACTGCTCGTCAAAATGGGCGCCAACTAATCTCCTCAGTGAGATTATCAAACTATTTGCCAGACTTGAATTGAAGGTTGTTGCAAAAGTGATTGTAACGAGAGAGAAAAGTTTTGGTTGGCGTACATTAAATAAATTAAATTATTAAGGCAATAATTACCGCCACTATCAAATTTGTAAATTAACAATTAAATCTTTTAACAAAGGTAAAAACTCACCATTTCCATGATATTGAAAATAGGCTTAGCAATCCCCCTCCCAGTCCAAATAAAAAACTCAGCATCCCGCTAATGCTAGAGTGTTGAAGTTAATATTCTTACTTTATAACATTAAAATCTTTTTAAAATTCCATTTGTTTTAAGTTGTTTTGATGTTTTAAGTTTTTTGTTTCTGTTTTAAAGTTGTCAAGGCCATTCAAGAGGCTTATCTATTAACTCTAGATGAAGGAAAAATTATAGATGAAACGCCCCTTAAACCATTGATTTAGATAGTTTTGACAGCAATGAAACATCAATTGTTAGTAGTAACTCTCTTTCTGATCAGCGTAACTTTCTGAGCAAAATTACACAAATTTATAAAACAAATTGAATTTGCCCATAGTAGTTTAGCTCTGATGTCTTCGGATTCTCTGCTGGATGCTCGAGCATGGGGCAGCGGTGAAAATTTCCCCGCCACTTTCCGTCCAGCAGGAAAACGCGCTAGGACTGGTTCACCCAGTCATTCCAAACCTATGGTCTGATTCATTCTGCCCAGAGATCTATACGCCACTTTGCTCATACCCAAGTGGTACCATGCTGCCCCTAGTGCTCCCTAGGAGCAACATGCACTACAGCCTAAGGGTCAAATATGGGAAACTATCCCAATACCACGACCAAGCAATCATTAAAATGGCACAGGTGTTGATGACACCCACCAGCTTCATCGATTTCCGCCCCTACAAGGGGTATTTTGACCTTGGCTTCACCTGCAAAGCCAATGCTGCCACTACAGCAACTGTGCCCCGGTATTCTAGGGCACCCCTCTCCCCACAACTCAAATTTGGCTCCCAGTGGACACCACTTTGGTGGTCCAGTTTGCTGGCCTGCCCACCCACCTCCCCCTGAAGTGCTCCACCAGGAGCTGATGGACAGTTTGGCAGCCTATGGCTCCAACCTCATCTTACAATTTGTGGTCCCAATTGGGGACACACAACTTTCTGGGCCTCGGGCATATGCCACAATAAGCCCTGAATCTAATAAAATTGTGGTGGCAATTCTGCTGCACACTGTTATTCCCTCAGCGCCCGACTATCCATTTTGGGCCCGCATCAAGGGTGGGCAGACAATATAAACATCATGTTTTGAGTTAGACCACTCAAAACGCAAGTGCCCCTTCTCAACCACTTCAAGTGGATTAGATGACTCATCTGCTGACCTCCGATATGCTGCCCACCTTGTACAATTTCTGGCATGAGGCACAATCCTACCTCCTCCACCCCCAAAGCCTGTTGCTGCAGCTGCACCTGCAGCCACCAATCAGCCTCCTCCTCACCCTAATGCCATAAATAATTCCTCCAATTAAGCATCAGATTGGATCCCAGTTTGATCCCATGCTTCCTCAAATGAATTGAACAAACCTCAACCGTACAATGATTCCCCAATCATATTTAACCAAAACCCATATTATTGGCTAGAATTGACGAATCAGGTAAGTTCATTGAAGAACCATCTCTGCAAATTGAGCGGTTAAGTAATGCAGAATGGGACGCCAAATACCCCCCTCAACTTTATACCCCACAGCCAAACGCTGAATCATTTTGCAGTAATCACCAGCTTGCAGTCAAAGCAGCTGCAACACCAGATTGTCATCACCTGTGTAAAGCTTTCGTTAATTCAGTAGTGATACTCAAAGGAGGAATTCCACCTCCTGTTATCCCCACAATCTTAACTCCAAAAAGCAAAATTGGTGAACAAGTATTACAAAAATGCAAACGATGCTATCCAAAACGTGGCAACTATAGCACAGAATCCAAAAGCAAAAATAACCCAAACCAACATTGCCATGTTCGTTTAACTCCCAGACGCCCAAATAAAAGCTGAAAAAGCTTTAACTGAATATCTCAGTGTCATTTATCTAGCTGGCAATTTCCCTGAAATTCCAATTATTAGAGATGTTGAACCACATACCGCAGATGCCCCAACGCCATTACTGATGGCCGTGACATGCACTCTACTATAGGAGGAAGAAGCTGCTGCTGAAGAGGCTGCCAAAGATGAGCCCCAACCCCCCTCCCCTTCCGCCATGGAGGGATAATCAGCTTCCGCTGCCCACCTGGTTGGTCAGTTTTTGAAGCATTTCACTCAATCTTCTCATTAGGGCGTTTTGTTTGAACCAAGTAGGTACGTTTTTTAGCATATTTTTAGTTTTGGTAATGTCCGTCCTCTGGTCAGCTTGCCTCAAATAAATAAGGACAGCAATGAAACATCAAAATAACCCTCATCTCCACTTACCCTGGAAACCCAAAACTTCCTTTTACATTTCTCATTAATTATCTCTCTATGGTAGGAAGCCGCTGAGTAGTCTGTGTCTGTTATTATGGTTGTTGAGGCGCTAACAAAACACGGGCCAATTTTTCTCTTGGCACGCTCATAACCTCCCACAATTTATTGACTTGAATGAAACTACCATCCAGCTTTTAAACTACTGGTTAAAGCTCAAGGAGCCGCACAAAATACCCTTCATATTAGGCTCACAAAGAAATAAGAAAGGTCTGATAACTTCACTTTACCATATAAATATACACTATAAGAATATTCCACTCATTTCATTTCAAAAAAAACAAAAAGCCTGGTCTAATATGCGATAAAAACTCTTTTAGAATTTGAAACACTTTAACAATGGACAAGGGAAAAATCAGCTGTAAATTCTTTACTTCTACTCAAGTCTGTTTAGATAATACCTTGTGTCATGGAGCTTGATGATATAAATGAGACTACCTTGCCAATCAGGATGAGTTACCACCCACAGCAACATCTATAATAGCGCTGGTACAACTATCCTTGATATTTTGCGCAGTATAAGTAGGGTAGAATACCATCACCTGCCAAGTGCTCCCAAAAAAGAGCTTATAATTGAAATTAGTATTGCAAACTTCTTGACATTAATTAAATGAAAGTCAGAAGATTATATTGTTTTAAAACTAAGAGAACGTAGAAAAAGGAAGTTACAAAAGACCCTGATGGTGACTTCTTCCTTATGCGCTCAATATGTGAGAAATTAGTAAAAGGGTGCATTAATGCCTGATAATATCTTTCCAATTAAACAGTGGCGGATTAACACACTCAATTGCTGCCAACGGTGATTCAGACCTGGCCTGACCATTTAGATTGGTAATAAATTTTTATCAAGTTTTTTATGGGGCAATCATGCATTGTGAGCTGGCAATGATTAATGTAACAATTGACAGGGTGGGGCCAAGGCCAGGGAAGGTAAGGGCGGTACCATTTTGAATTAAACGGGTTTAGCACGTCAAAACCTGTTAGGCATAATCGCCTTCACATGAAGCATGGAGGGAATTCATAAGGACAATTTTGATTTCAAGGTCAATTTGAACAATTTGTTCATCTCTTATTGCCTCATTCTAGTTACTTATACTTGAACCAGGGGGATGCCTTCTGGAAAGATGGGAAGCTGCAATTTGGATGTTGGCGATGGCTTTTGGTCACTATCACCTCCTGGAACATCCCCTTGATCTTCTCCACCAATTAATTGTGGTGAGAAGAGGGAAAAAGGAACAACCTTCTTGGGTAAGCCATAACCCTTACTTTATCAACAACATGGGCTAGATTGTCCTGGTTGGTGAGGGGGTGAGTAGGCTTATTCACTATCTTCTTGGTTCTTAAAGAAAGTTCCTCCCTGTTGAGATGCAGAGGGTGTTCCCAAGGATTTACATGGTGATTCATTGGTGTCAGTTTTGGTATCTTGGATAATCCCTTGGTCCACCTGGAATGAGTGTCTGAGATTTTTTATTTAACTGAGGTAAGCTGACCAGAGGACGGACATTACCAAACTAAAACTAAAAATCATTTAAAAAACATAACAATAAAAACAAAACGCCCAAAATGGACGAATTGATTAAATCATACCTAACAAAATATCCAACCAGGTGGGCAGCGAATACTGCTATGCCTCCATGGTGGATGGGGAGGGGGGATCGGGGGGCTCATCTTCAGCTGCATCCATCGCATCCCAGAGTGGGGCGCGTGTTAAGGCAGATAGTAAGGGTGTGGGGGCATCGGCGGTATGGGGTTCAATTTTATTGATGACTGGAACTTCTGAATAGTTGTCAGCCATCATAATGCCAACGATGTATTTGGCTAAAGCATCTTCAGCTTTGAGGCGGGCGTCTGGGAGTTTAACGTATGTGGCAATGTTGATTTGGGTTATTTTTACTTTCAGATTATGTGCTACTGTTACCACGTTCTGGATGGCTTCAGTGACGTTTTTGTGTGAAGTTTCATGTTGATCTTACTTTAAGGTAGTAAGGTCTTTGGGGATAATGGGAGGTGTAATTCCTCCTGCAAGCACAGCTACAGATTTGGCAGCAGCTTTGCGGAGTGGACGGCAATCTGGTGTGGCAGCTGCTTCTACTGCAATCTGGTGGTCGCCGTAGAATGGTTTGGCGTTAGGTTGTGGGGTATCTTTTTGAGGCAGGAATTTTGCATCTCATTCTGCATTACAGAACCGCTTGACTTGCAGTGACGGTTCCTCAACAACGTTACCTAAATTGTTGATTTCATCCAAATACTCCCATGAGTTTTGGTTGAATTGGATTGGGGAATCGGCGTATGGTTGAGGATTGGCTGGTTTTCTGGATTTTGCCTGGGATTGAACTGGGGTCCAATTCTGAACTTGATTGGAAGAATCATGCATGCCCTGGGGAAAGATGGATGGATTGGTGGCTGCAGGTGCAGCTGCAGCATCAGGCATTGGAGGAGGGGAAGGTAGGATCATACCCCATGTCAGAGTTGGCGCAGGGTGGACGGCAGATTAGTGGGCGTCAGGCAAACTTTTGGCATCAGTGGAAGTTTCTGAGTATGGGCATTTGCGTTTTGAGTGGTCTAACTTGAAACAGGATGGACAAATCGTCCATCTGCCCTCAACACAGGCCCATAATGAATGGTCAGGGGCAGATGGGATGGTGGCATGAGGTGGAATTGCCAAAGAAATTTTAGTGAATTCAGGGCATATCATGGCATATGCCTGAGGCCCAGCGAGGCGTGTGGCCCCATTTGGGACCACAAATTGCAGGATGGGGTTGGCGCCGTAGGCAGCCAAACCTTCCATCAGCTCCTGGTGGAGCACTTCAGGGGGAGGTGGGTGGGCAAAACAGCGAACTGGACCACCAAGGTGGTGTCCACTGGGAGCTGAGTCTGAGTTGTTGGAGGGGGAATATTATTAAAGAATAATGGCACTTGTTGCCACAGTGGCTGCATCAGCTTCACAGGAGAAGCCAAGATCAAAGTACCCCTTATAGGGGTGGAAGTCAATAAAACAGGCTGGTGTCATCACCACCTGAGCCATTTTGATAATGGCTTGGTCATTGTAGGGGAAGAATTTCCCATATTCGAACCCTAAGGCCAAAATGCATGTTGCTCTGGGGGAGCACCAGGGGGCAGCGGGGCACCACTTGGGTTTGGGTGAGATGGGCATCGAGATCATTGGGAGGAACGAATCATAAGGGTTTGGAATGACTGGGCGAGCCAGTCCAAGCGCGTTTTCCTGTCAGATGGAAAATGGAGGGGGGAGTTTCGCCGCTGCCCCACGCTAGGACAGTTGGCGGGGGATCTGATAACATTGGAGCAAGACTTTGGTGTGCAATTAAGTGTTTGCTTTTAATTTACCAAATAAATTTCTCAGAAAGTTACACTAAGCAGGGAGAGATAGTATCTTAGATCTGAAATGACTATTTTAATAAAAGCTTTAGATTTAAAACTTATAGTCGGACAAGTCAGATCTTTCAACACTTCTCACTTTATTTAAACATTAAATATTAAATCTCACAATTCAAATGATAGTTTGGATTGTCTGATGGAAAATGATTTATTTGATGTATGCTTCAAGCGGTTTGATGACCCCACAATTCCAGAGCAACGTTTGACCGCCCATTATATATTTAACTTTAATCAATACTCATTTTATTCTCTTTTTAATCATTCAGATTTATTGTGAACCCAAATGAATGGGATAAACTTCTTGTTTTGCAACAAAATAGTTAAAGTATATTTAAATAGAGTTAGATGAGATATATTGAAAGCTGACTTAAAACTTACTGAAGTGTTTTTTTTGCATTATCTTATGTTGAGCCTTCACCATGAATATTTGAACTAAGTAGTGATAGTACTATTTTTTCTGTTCAGTGTATTAGAGGATATCATCTTGCAGCCTGTTAAGACCAACTTTCTATTCAGTCATAACCATCTCCTGACCTACCTATTAAGCAATCTTCATCACGTAGAAAAATAAATCTCAAGTAGTTCAACAATCTTTAAAATGCTAAATGCACCGATCAAATTTTTAGTTTACTTAGCTTGTATATCTCCTTGGCTCATTTTTGAAGCTTGTAAATACTCTATACTCAACAATATCATCTAACTCCTGATGGTTATATCTGCTTTAACCACAAACTTAACTGGTTCATCCTTAAGTGTTAGGGCCCACCTATTCTTTGCTGATGTTGCTCAACAAACAAATCAAATCAAATCCAAAATTTAGATTTAGTTTGTTTTTGGATCTGGATTAAGGTCATTTTAAATTTGGGTGTGTATCTTGAGTCTTTGACCCCACTCCTATCAGTGGGTATAAAAGCACTCACCCTCCCAGTAGTTTCCTCATGGTCAACAACTCATGATAATAAAATTTTATTAAGTTTATAATAATTTTGTCATTTATATCATTTTTATTAAACTTTCAAGTGCCTTTAACAAGCTTGATTGCCACATACCGCAAACCTGCCATTGATGCCTCCTATACTGATCCCTCTTATGTCTAGCCAGCCTCAATGACTCCACTGACATCTTCGTTCACTGCGCAGCCAAATTACCAAGCACATCTTATGTTAATAACACCAAAATCAGCATGGCATATATTGTCACTTTAAGTGTTATGGAGGCTGTCATCCTGACCCTGAACTATGATGCTTTTTTTTGCCACAGGCATACTGTACCTCACCTGCCTGACCGCGTTTTGATTTTGGTCACTTTTGCCTGAAGTATCTGAGTACATGATGCATGAGGCAAAAAATATCCAGTCTTCCCTGGGCTGAGACATTAAGGCCCTCCTAACTCACTTTTTTCTTTAATATTACCACTGTACCAGTGCCTGACAATTTATTATTTGGGGCTTCCTTTGGCATAGTCCTGAACCGCCAACTGACTCACAGGTAGACAAAGCTATACTGGCATCATTCACCACCCAGTAAATCATGGTATTTCTGTTAAATTCCCCACATCCAAAAGTCACTTGATCTTGATAGCATACCCTTCAAGCTTTACTTACTGGACCCAGTGGCTGTGTCAACCTCCTTCTGTGACCTCTTCTTTAATCTATAGCCAAAGGGATGGTCTGCCTGATTCTAAAGGTGCCATTATGACCCTCATTCACAAAGCTTTAAGGCAAGAACCTGGATATTAGGTGTCATTTTCATTAATTAACTCAGACTAAAAGCTCTTGGCCAACTAAATAAGTGGGTTTTGCTCTACCTGGACCCCTATCAAAATAGCTTCATTCTGGAAAGTTCACTGTGTGACAACTATAATATTTATATGACATTGACTACTAACTCTCATAAGATGAATGGATTCATGACCCTCCTATACGTGGAGAAGCTTATGATTAGGTAGGCTGTCCATGCATTGATGCATCCATCACCCACTTCCACATACCACCAAAAGCTATTTAATAGATCTTGGCGCTCTACAAAAACTCTACACTAAATTGTAAGCCCCAACAATCTTCACCAAGGAGGTACAGGTTGAAAAAGGGCTCTATCAAGGGGTAACCTGAGCCCCACACTCTTTAATATAACCCTCAATCCCCTTCTGGTTATTTATAAAGACAAGCTATCATTTCTTCAAGTTCCAGTGAAATCATCCACCTGCAACATGGTCTTCACAGATGTTAATACTTTATGTACAGTTGCTTAAAGATGTCAACCTCATTGCCATGAGACTTGAAAGGTATTCCAAGCTATATAACATATAGATCAACACCTCCAATATCACTGTAATCCAAGTAGGCCCTACCTTACCGTTGACATTCAGAATAGAACCCATTTGCAGCACCTATTATCGCCTTAATGCTCTCACTTTTTATTAAGGGGGCATAAAAAGACAATGATGACAGGATCTTTGAGGCAGCTATACCAAGATTGCAAGCTGGAATTGCCAGAACATCACACCTAGGGATGGGCACTGTTGGCTAATGTTTTTACTTATACAAGGTCTAACCCCTTACCCACATCTTCCCCTTCATAGACACTCTCTATTGGAGGCTCAAGTTGCTGCTTCATTGTTTGGCATGAGGATCCAACCGCCCAACCACAGTACTGACAACTATAGCCCAACTACATCATAAAGGTGGCTTTAGACTCCTGGTGTAAGTCTGAGGAGCGTTCCCTCTTCTTAACTGGGTGGCGTTCCCATTATTTTTAAAAAGGTTCTAAGAAGGCCAGATGACCCCTCATCTCTTAGGGGACCTCACTCATGTGGTGGATGAGTGGTGGGTAACATCATACCCTTCAAGGACCCCTCCACCCATCCCTGTATTAACTTTAACTGAATTGATAAGCAATTCAATTTAATTTATGCTAAGCTATCAAAGAGCTGGCTTTTCCCTGTGGTAAAAGGTTTAAATGAAGTAAATGGCAACAAACCTTTGGCATCAAGGCCCAAGAGCCCCAAAATCCTCAGCAACAAGGCCCAATGGATCATACTTTTGGCAAATAAAGTGGTTACTGTCAAATCTTTGGCAAAGCTGGATGATAGCATTGGGCTTATGAAAATGTTGCTGCATGTTTATAACTATCTCCAAAAGCACCAAAATCTTTGTCCAACATTTCTTATTTTGGTCAAACTGGACGCTAGAATGACTGAGTGCATGTGAGTTGAGCGCCCTGAACCCATTACTGACCTCTTGGGACCACCCCTACATGGGTGGCCTTGGGAGGTTCGCGCTGCCCAATAGGCAAGAAGCCGTCACTCTGGTCGTCAGAACTAAAAAAATCTGCAATTCAGGCGTCTGTAGACAAACTAACAGTAACTTGACCTGCTACTGATACTTTTGAAGTTGGTTCATAATTTCTTATCCCCCTCTTGCTTGAAGTTCACCAGGTTAGGTCAAAACTCAAGGGCCCCAATCCCACGCTTTCCTAAGCTATTCCCCAAAATTGATTGTCTATTTAAACAGTCATAATGCAATGAGAGAATTGACAGTTGATTCTTCTACTTTGAATCCAATAAATGTATTCCTGCATTTGAATTTATTCATTTATTTATTAAGTTTTTATTTTTCTTTCCACACCCCTGTGACATCTGCAATGTGCCCCCCACGGCCTGCATATTGAATGGGTTGTCTTAGTCATATTAGCTTTAATCCTCACCATAGTCACCTGGGACTGTTGTTTCAATGGCTTTATGGATTTTACTTTAATATTGTAACCCTTATTCCCGGCCCACTGGCCTTATGTTCCAAACAGCCTGGTTTTTACCAAGTTGGTTTTTACAATGCAGCCCATTGGCACTCTTTTGTTGCTTATCTCTCAGCCTAATACAACTTAGTCCATCCAGAAATTCCCTAGCATTCTGGATCACCTTTTGGATGCTTTTGCATTCCAATTGGAAGGACAATATAAAAATTTATTTGCCGTTCCCCTGACATAATCATTCGTCCGTTGTTTCTGGCCATTTTCACCCTCCTTAATGAGGTGGGCGACGCAGTAGTTACCATCTTCAATCTGAACGTTCAGTCAGTAGCTGCCTTATGTTGTTTGTCTGGTTGATTGACAATCTTTAAGCAGCTCCTGGATGGCTTTGGAGGAAAAGCCTTCATGGTCAAATTGTTATATTACCCACTACTTTCCCCTCAATCCGTCCTCAAAGAAGGAACTTCATGATTGGTTTGTTGACTTGGCCTCAGGTTTTGATCCTGACGTTGAATCAGTATCTGTACTGGTTCCAGTCCCTGACGCCGCCTCTGCGCCCGAGTTGGTTTGCTCCAGCTCACCTGTCTGCAAGTCAACAGAAGTCCAGCCAGAAAATAATGGGATGCAACCCCTTTTTTCTCCCCAATTTCGACCCTATAAAGGAACCAGATCTTCCCCCCCCATATAGTTACAATATCTTCAGTGTCAGTAGTAATGAAGCATCTGTCAATAAACAAATGACGACTGCTTTATATCAACATTAAAAATTTGTATTGGAGCACATCAGGTGTCCTTTGAGACCTTGGTTGACACTGGAGAAGCAAGAAACTTCATGAGTTTGGTCTTAACCCAGCAGCTAGGTCTTGACTTGGATCTAGGACAGCAGTGTTGATCGCTTCTTCAGCCTCCCAGACATCCATAAAGTACAGCGCTCAGGAACCTCTCAGTTCAGCTGTTTAGGTTTATGATTGCTTCTTGGTAATGCTTAACCTCATGTTCCCACTGATTTTGGGTGTGGGTTGGTGGCGTCAGAAGCATGTGCAAATCCACTGGTTTCTGAAATGCTGTCATATTCCAATGGTCAGTTGAGGGGAGAGAACCCTTTATTAGATACCTTTACCAAGGCTCTTAGTCATGGATTAATCACATCCCTCATATATCCCGTAGGCCTTCTGCTGTGTTTCCCCGCCTCATTGATGGGCTATCAGAACATCTTTAACTCTGTTAAGGCTAACTGCCTTTAACCACATTAACAGTATATAATTTTATTTTTTGGGCAACAGTGGAGGTGGTGAAAATAATTTGTCCATTGTACCCACATACCTCAGAGGAGGCTGCCCTCAATGTATGGTTGTATAACATGCTGAAAAAGGGGTGGTTGTTCAAGGAGACCTCCCCAGTTGTTTCTCCCGTTGTCTTTGCCAAGAAGGCCGATGGTTCCCTTTGTCCCTGCATGGATTATGGGGACCTCAACCATATCATGTCCATAATACTTACCCACTTTCATTGGAACAGACAAATGGTCAAGCACTTATGAAGTTGCGGGTGTTTTCAGAAAGTTGATCTGGTCAACGGCTTTATCAAGTTCAGGTGAAGGAAGGTCAGGAACGGCTTATCACAACCTGGATGAGACAAGGCATATTTCAATTCCAAGTAATGCCCTTTGGGATTTAGATCGCACCTGCATCACTCCAGAGAATGATTGATGGCGTGCTGGGGGATCTCATAGTTCCTGTGTGGTCGCTTATATTGATGACATCATGAAACATTCTCCCTCCACCAAACAATATGCAAAAGACCTGGAGGCTAGTGGCTGTCATGAACAAGGCAGGTTTTTTTGTCAAGCTGTCAAAAAGTGATTTTTATTGGGAAGAAGTCACCTTCTGGCTAATCTCATCCTGAAAGATGGGTACGCCACCCCACTTAGAAAACTAGATGCCATCCGTAAGTGGCCAACTCCAACGACTCAGAATCAATTGAGAAGCTCCTTGGGTACCATCACATTCCTAAAAAAATTCTCTCCTACGCTCACACAGGTAACTGCCCCTCTCCATCTTCTTACAGTCAAAAATATCCCCTTTTTCTGGACGCCTGAGTGCCAGCAGGCATATTATTCTATTAGATAGTTGTTTTTGTTGCCTCCCACCCTTAAGCATGCGGATCCTTCCAACCCCAAATTATAGCATGAAATGTGTCAACAACTGCAGTAGGGGCTGTCTTGCTTCAGGAGCATGATGGGTTGTATCACCTGGTTGCTTACTTTCCCGCAAGTTTTTTACCAAGCAATCCTGGGCCATCTAAAACAAGGAGTTGGCAGCCTTGGCATGGGCCTTGACCCACTGGAAATATCTCTTACAGTGTGCTGAGAACAAATTTAACTGTTTAAACCAACTACCAAGATCTTCTATATTTCTGCAAGCTACATAAGTTGGCGCACCGCCAGACCCAAACCTACCAGGACATGTGCAGCTTTAACTTCAAATATGAGTTTGTAAATGTATTACTGAATGTCCTTTCCAATTTTATAATTTACAATCCTGAACTTTGCCCAGATGATTCAGAAAAGGAGGATCTGATCACAGTCATTCCCTCACTAAAAATTTTTCCATTGTCCCACAAACGGTTTTGGCTGCAGATCTAGCTTCAGACGCGCCTTTGATTTTGTAGGTCTTAGCAGCACATTCATCATGAGCAAAATGGGTGGAACTTTTGGAGAAGCTGCCTCTCCCAACCTCCAAGCATTCTTTATATTCTTTGTCCAAGAGGCTCATCTAGTTTAGGTCATGAGTGTGGGTCTATCCTCTCCTCCGAGCTGAAGTCATTTGAGCCCATCATGACCCCCCTGCAGCTGGTCACACAAGAAATAAAAAACGCATCAATCTGGCAATACGTACCTTTAACTGGCCAGTCTTGTCAAAGGATATTCCATCATGGAATCCAACTGTGTTACTTGCTCATGGGCCAATTCATAATAGTCTGGAAGAAATGGTCTTCTTCACCTCTTTCACCAGGCAGAGGGGTTGTGGACATCATTGACCGTGGACTTTAATGTTGAGCTACCCAGATCCAAAGGGTTCATAGCAGTCATGGTGGTCATAGACCACTTTACTAAATTCATCCTGTTTAACTTAGTCTCCTCCGCTATTACTTTACAAAGAAACTACCCACCTATTTGTACACCATGTGGTTTTAAAGTTCAGACTCCCTCAAGAAATTGTTAGCAACCAAGGGTCCCAATTTATGGCACATTTTGAAACAAGATCTTGGAAATCTTGAATATTATGCCCTTCCACTCCATCACGTTCCATCCACAGTTGGATAGTCAAACTGAATGAGTCGAACAAATCTTTGAGCAGTACATGCGTTGCTACGCTGCAGCTTCTCAGGATACTTGGGACGACTCCTACTCACCCAGTTTGCGTATAGTAATGAAACACATGCGTCCACAGGCTTCTCCCATATGAAGTTACTTGGGATATAACCCATTGTTTTTGGTCCTTGCCTTTGTCCAGAGGTAAACCACCACCAATCACGCTCAGCACATTTATGTCACACAGTTCTTGGTTCAGGAGCACTTGACTAAGGCTATAAGAGATTACAAATGATTTGCGTATTGGAAGCAGCTTCTGGTAAATGTAATAGGGTAGGTTCATATGTCATACTTAACACAATTAACTTGCTAATGCAGGTGCTCTCACGCAAGTTTGCAAATAATTGCTCAGTCCCCCATTTGGTGAAGGAAAGATTATGTAATGTTGACTTTTAGTTTAAACTTCCACCCCACTGGAAGCAACACCCAGTCTCTCATGTGTCTCAGTTGTCCCATTTCAAGGGGGCGATCCCATCTGAACCGGATCTCATTGTGATAAAGGGCATGGAGGAAGCTGAAGTAGAGGGCATCCTGGCTTCTTACAGATCATGATAATTATCCCAATATATTTTCGTGTGGAAGGGCTATCCAGCTTGCAAAAATAGCTTGGTCAGCACTTGGGACTGTGCTAACTGCTCAAAGCTCATTGAATCTTTCCATGCTACCAACCTGGATGCTCCACGCCCTCCTCAAAAAAATCGCTACACTGATGGCAATCAATTTGCCCATGGCCCATAAGAATGTGGCCCTCACTCAATTTCCTGGTGGTGGTGCTCACCTTTTGGAAAAATGGAAGGATAATGTAAGATCAGTGGAGCTTCCCTCCACTTGGACTAGTGGCGTTCCCTTTCCATCTAAAAATGGTCAAAGAAGGCTAGCTGCCCCTCTCATCTCCTAGGGCGACCTCACCCATGTGGTAGATGAGAGGTGGGTAACATCTTACCTTTTGAGGACCCCGCCATATATCCCAGTTTGAACTTCAGCTGAATTGATACTGCAATTCAAGGGAATTTATGCTGAGCTATCAAAGAGTTGGCTTCCCATGGGGTAAAAGGTTCAAACGAAGTAAATGGCAACAAGCCTTTGGCATCAAGGCTAAGAGTCCCAAACCCTCAGCAACAAAACCTGACAGGTGCATACTTTTGGAAAACAAAGTGGTTAGTGTTGAATTCTTTGGCAAAGCTCACTGACGGTATTGGGCCATTGGGAAATGTTGCCACAAGTTTATAAACCTTCCCAATAGTGTCAGACAATTACAAGTCTGATTAGGTAATAAGAGTGTTTTGGTTAAAAATATGGAGGAAAATGAGGATGAAATTGGCCTAAAGACCCTGTCCAATTATCAGTGGAATCCTTTAAATTGGGGAAATAAATTATTAAGAAATCTTGGTCTGGTACCCTAAAATCAGGCAATCAAATTGTTCTAACTATGGGGCGAATTCAGGAGAGCCCATTGGAGGCCCCTTCCCAGGCCATCACTAATTCAGTGCAACCTACCCCATGGAGGCTGGCCCCTTTTTAGGGTCAGAAGAGGTATTGCAAGGTAAAAATATTTTTATGTCCACTGATTGGGTAAAAATAATTAAATCGTTACCTCACGGTCATATCTTTTCAAAAATTAACTTTCTATTTGTCATTTCGTAAAAACAAGAAGAGCTTTCCAAAATCAGATAGGTTAAGTTTCAATATTTCCTAATTTGGATCTTAGTAAGCCATTCAAACTTCAAGCCTTGCCAATTCAAATACTATTCATCAACTTATTTAGAGGATTCTCTTAACTTACCTCATGGGTACTAATATAAACCTTACAAAACTACTTTTTTAGTGTTCATTTTCAAATATTGTTATTACAACTAGTGTTGAGTGAACCCCTTTAATTCTCTCAGCAGTAAAGAATAATATCCTGTTAAAATTGTTAAGCTCTGGGGCAAATTAGCACCAGCGAGAATAAAACCCATCTAGAGTCCAAGTGGTGCTCACTACAGGGGGTATTACACCACAATCAATTTTTAAAAAAGAGGATGTTAGGGTGAATAACCCTCACAACCTCTCCTGCTTCTAAACCTCAGCTAGTTGCCATTGAACAACAATTAGCCAGCGCTTTATCTCATCTTAAAAAGCTCAAACAACGCCATTTTAAGTGTCACTTGAAAGAAAAATTCACCCCTGGCAAGGTAGCATTGCTTCGTTCATATACATCTATGAAACAGTCATGGAAGGGGCGATGGACCATCAGAAGGTCAAGCACATCCTTCCCTAATTAAATCGCATGGTCCTAGAAATGATAGTTCCTCATATGGACAATCTCGCACTTGGGCCGAGGTTAAAGAAGCTCTTATAGCTGAATTTGGCTCAACACGAAATTTGAAGAGGATTAAGCAGGCCTTTATGTGCCTCAGCATGAAAAGAGTAGAACTGCTCACCACCTTTGTTAATCGATTTTATGGTGAAGCTCAGACTCTGATAATTGCTAAAATGTTACCTCTTAAGTATGCCCTTGCTGCCATTCTAGCTGGTTTAGCTTCTTACCTTCCATTGCATGACATCTTATCTCCAATAAACGCTACATCCGTACTATCTGAGATATCAAGGAGGCGCTGTTAGAGGTTATAGATATAACAATGAGGCAACTTCAGGAGTTGTGTCAAATCTGCAAATCTTCACCATTAAGGACTCCTCAACCATATCGCCACAAATGGAATCCCAGATGATCTCTATGGCCCCACCTGTGTCGGTTACTACCCTGAGACCAGCACCTGCTGTGCGGCTTAAACCTGATCTTCCTTTGCCCATCCAACCTGAGGCTCTCAGTCTATTAAGTCAAAGTGCACCATCGTCAATGGGACAGAGCTCCCTGCCCCCACCTTGCTTCAAGATCAGCTAGTGCCATCCAATAAACCTCTGCAAGTGGTTCCAAAGTCTAAACCTTTTTCTCAGGTGACATTCACCCTCACCAAAAATAGGTTTAAGGACCAGGTCACTAAAGCTAATCCGCCGGTTTCCCCAAGGCTCACAGCCTCTGATCAACCCAAAGCTGGCACAGTTAAAGCATCCCCCTCCACGATTCTATCTCTTCTAGTCAACACTGATCCAAACCCGTAGCCATGAGGAAGTTTAAACCTCTCCCTCCGGTGACAGTGACTCCCAACAGCCATAGGGTCAATGACAAGGCTGCTCAAGATAAGCATCCTTCTCCTCCAATGATCATTGCTGAGGATGGTCCTCCAGCTATTAAAGTTATGGCCTCAACCTCCAACAGTTCTTCTAGCATCCACCCAAATTGATTGGTCAACCCTACAGATGATGAGTCTAAGAGGGGGTTATGAGTATGTTGGTTATTGTGTCCTAGGAGGCCATGTTGAAGTGGGTATACTGGATCAGCTAAACACTGAAAGATTAGATAAAGCCTTGATCCCTCAAGAAACCTACCATAATCAAGTGCTAGGGTGCCCTGAGGTTATTGATACCACTAGCAATGTTGACCAGGTTATTGCTTCGCTGATCCAACCTACCCATTATGTTAAACCCATACAGTCTATTAAAAGGTAATTATTCTGAGACAGCTAAAAAGCTTGCCTCTACTCTCCGTCTTAAGGAAGTATTAGCTCTCCACCCTACCTTTAAAGGACCACAACTAAGGTATAGGTCATTATTCAAAGAGTCCGGGTTAGGGCTATCTTGGAACTGGATCTCCCATGAACGTTCTCTCTTCCAAGATGATCAAGAAGATTAAGCTGGCTCCTGATCTCAAGTGTATGCAAGAGTTTGGAACAGCAGGTCCCATCAACACCCGTGCTATTGGAGCCTATTCCATCTTGCCTATTTGGATTGAAACTTATCTTGTCAGCTCCTGCCGTGGCCTTGGACAAAATGCTTACAACATTCTTATTGGCACGCAGTATATGATTGAGTACGATGGTATAATCATCATGAAACAGGGTTGCTTCTCCCTACTCAAGTATAAAGTCACTCTACTTTTTACCATTGAAGAACTCAGTAAAAATGAATACTCCTGCTTAGTTGAATACCCTTCCTCTGCTTTACCTTAATTCCACATGACCTCTGGATGCAACATAAAAAAGTTGCCAATTTGTTGGGCGCTTCAGAGATCATTCCCTTTTATTCTTCAGAGGAAACAGTAATCAAGGCTGGTGAACAACGGGTGGTCACTACCAACATTGCTCTACAGATCCCCCAAGCCTGTCTGCTGCATATAACAAGCATTGATGGAGTAAGCTCTTTAGAACCCTGGGCTTTTCCAGGTATATTAGACCTGCCTATCAATGACCCATTAGTATTCTATTGGGGAATCTTACTAATAAACCCATCATTGTCAAAGATCATCAGGAGAAAGGAAAAGGTCTGCTAATATTCTCAATATTATTACCAGTGTCCACTTTATTGGGCCATTGTTGGATATGGTTTTACCCACTGACCAGATGATGTGTACCCCGCCTAATGTTTAAATCTCAGATTAACTAACCCAGATGAGCTTAAACAAGTTCATTCTCTACTGGATACATATAGTGATATTTTCTCCCAGGCTGACATTGAATTTGAGCATATGAAGGGGTGGAGACATTCCTTTGTGTTGGTGATGCCCAACCTATTTGATCTAAACCTTACCGTAAGTCCAAGGTTGAAGAGCAGCAAATGAGGGATGAACAAAAGCAGTTATTAAACGCTGGGTTATTAGTACCATCCCAAAGCTCTTGGGAATCTCTCTCTTGCTGATCAAAAGAAGAATGGAGGTCATTAGGTAGTGTTGGACTACATAAACTAAATAACCTCACTAAAAAGCAAAGCTATTTTATCCCCGCATAGATGATGCCCTTACACAACTCTCCACCACATAATACTTCTCAGCCATGGACTTGGCCAGCGGATTTTAGCAAATGGATCTTTCTTAATAAAAATCGGAAGAAATGCGCTCTCATTTGCAGTGAAGGCTTATTTAAGCTTAACCACCTACTCAAAGGGCTGTGTAATGCGCCAGCATCCTTTCAACGTGCATTCGATCACATTCTTTGGGACCTCAAGCTAAGTTATGTGTGATTTTCTATCTTGATGACATCACCATATTTTCTGCAATGTTAACTAATCATCTCGCACATTTGAAAGAAGTCTTTCAACACCTTCGGGCTTCTAACATCAAGTTGAAATTTTCAAAATTCTCCTTCTTCAAAATAAGCTAGATTTACTCAGACATGCTACTTCCCAAGAAGGGATCCAGCCATTACAGAATAAGGTTGAAACTATTTTTAAAATGCCTTCCCCTACAAACCTCCAGGGCATTCAGGTATTTCTAGAGATGATGGGGTATTACCATCATTTCACCCTAAGTTCTCCTAACTCAGTGAACCTCTCATTTGACTATTGGATAAAACACTCCTTTATATTGGGGTACAGAACAAGCAGCCGCTTTTGAAACACTGAAGAAACTGTTACAACAAAGTCCTATCCTACAGCACCTGGATTATAATAAACCTTTTCTCTTGTTTACCAACGCTCCAGACTATGCCATTGGAGCAATTTTCGCCCAATTGGATGAAAATGGTGTAGATCATCCTGTATCCTATTTCAATAAGATGCTATAAAAGGTGGAACGCAACTACAGCTTCACAGAGAAGCAGTGCCTTGATGTTTGTTAGCTGTATAACGTTAATATCCTTTATTGTATGGCACTACTTTCACTGTGGTTCCTAATCATAATTTACTGAAATGGTTACAGAATATGAAGGATCCTACTGGGTGGTTAGCGCACTGGGATTTAAAGCTCCATTTTTATGACATGAATATTGAACACTGTGCTGGAACCTGTCACATGAATGTTGATGGGTTAACTCATCTGATCATTATGCATTTGGACATTAGTGAGGCGGAGAGGTTATATGATCTCCTAATGACCCCGGATGACTTGGAGGATGAGGATGAGCCTGTCCAGAAGACGTTAATCTGGAACTCCCGCAACATCAAAGTGGAGAATGGGAAGTTTTATAGAGAAGATGGGTGCAAAGTGGTTGCCTTATCTATGGCCTTTGTAATGTGTACCTGTTATTATGGAGTCTCAATCTACCCTAGGCCATGTGGGAAGTGAAGAAAACCTATGAGTGGATTAGAGAGCGGTACTATTGGGAAGGAATCATGGAAACTATAGACAAAGTCTTGGATGCCTTCCTCACGTGTAAGAAGTAATCCAGTTTTAAGACTTAATACCAATATTAACTCACTACCCCTCGACAACAATTTCATCTCATCTGTCTAGATGCAGTAAGTCCCCTCCTACAGACTACTAATGGGAATATTTTTCCTAGTAGGCATTGAACACTTTACTAAGTCGGTGAAGCTGTGGCTCCCCCTGCCCAAATGGCAAAGGCCACCGCAACATTTCTACATCAAAATATTTTCACTCACCATCGTTGTCTCTGAGTACTACTCTGCAATAATGGTAAGAACTTCACCACCAGAGTAGTCAAGATCCTGGCTACATCTATTGAGACCCAACAACTCTTATTGGCCCCATATAATCCCTCTACCTATGGAACTGTGGAGAGAGCCAATGGAACTTTGGTTTCCATTTTTTGTAAGATGGCCTTTTCTGATTCACTTCACTAAAATCGATACCTACCCAGTACTCTTATGGCATACCAGATTAGTTATTATCAGATCCTGGAAATGTCCCCATTCCGTGTTCTGTATGGCAGGAACCAGAGATACCCGCCCTTTTAGCTAAAGAGGTTTTCTCCTCTAAAGTTGAGGAACCTGGGAAGCCATGAGAAGATTGGCTCAATGTATCATTAAGCTTCAATCTGAGGCTATGACAAACTTAGCTAAAACGGTTACAAAAGAGGGACAAACGGGAAGTGAGTTTGGCTCCCATATCTTCCTTCAAAGTGTCTGACTTGGTCCTGTATTACCATAACCGCATCACACCCAGAAGCGACAAGCTTAGATCTATTTTGTAGGGTCCCTTCACTGTCACCTACAAGGAAGGTGATAAGTATTCTATAAAATCTTTGGCTGCCAGTATCACCATAAACTGAGTACATTGATGTTTCCTGCGGCCTTATTCTCCCCCTAACACTCTTGAAAGGTATTGTTGAAAAATTACAAGTCCAATTGGTTAGTAAGAGTGCTTTGGTTTGAATTAAGAAGGAAAATGAGGATTTAATTGGTCTAAAGGCCCTGAACAACTCTTGGTGAATCCTCTAATTTGTGGCAATAAATCTAGTAGTAATTCTTGAGCCAATACCCCAAAGTCAGGTAATTGAATTGCGCCAACTATGTGGAGAATTCAGGAGAGCCCATTGGAGGCTCCTCCCCAGGCCACCACTAATTTATTGCAACCTACCCTGCAGGGGCCAGCCCTTTTTTTAGGGTCAGAAGGGGTATTGCAAGGTGAAAATATCTTCATGCCCACTGGTTGTGTAAAATTGATAAAATTGTTATCACACGGTTATATCCTCTTAAAATTTGACTTTTCATCAGTCATTTTATCAAAACAAGGCAAGTTTTCCAATATCCAATAGGTTAAATCTCAATATTTCCTAATTTTGGATTTTACTAAGTCATCTGAACTTTGAGTATCACCATTTAAATACTATGCATCAGTTTATTAAGAGTTCATTTTTCTTACCCCATGGGTACTAATAAAAACCTTACAAAACTACTTTTTAGTGTTTATTTTCAAGTATCTTTATTACAACTAGTGATTAGTAATCCCCATTTAATTCTCTTAATAGTACCAATTTAATTCCTCCTGAATAATTGTTGAACTTTGAGGAAAATTAGCACCAGTGAGCATTAACCCCATCCAGAGTCCAACAAAAAGCATTAAAATCTTTGTTTCATTTCTTGCTTGGCTAAAATGATGCCAGAGCAACCAGGTGTTGGAAGGTTGGGCTCTACAAACCATTCCCAATCTCTTGGGACCACACCTACATGGGGTGGCCTTGGGATGTTCCCACTGCCTAATGGGCAAGATGCCTTTGCTCTAGTCTTTGGAACCTAAGAAAATCTGCAATTTTGGCTTCTGTGGATGTACTAACGGTGACTAAGCCTGCCATCAATATTTTTCTAAGTTGGGTAGGAATGAGTTCATCTTCCCTCTCTCACTTGAATTTTACTATGTTAGGTCAATTATTAAAGCTCCAATACCGCGCTTTCCTAAGCTATTCCACAAGGTTAATCATCTATTTAAGCAGACATAATTCACTAAAATAAATTGATGGTTAATTCTCTTATTTTTTATATATGATAAAAATCTTTATGCACTCAAATTTATTTGTCTAATATTATTTTTCTTGCCAAACCTTTGTGACATCTGCAATGTGGCCCCCACAGCCCACATATTGACTGGGTTGCCTTGGTCATATAATAGCTTCAATCCCCACCATAGTCACCTGGATCTTTTGTGTCAAGGATTTTAAGATTTTCATTTAATCTTATAACACCCTATGCCCCAGCCCATTGGCCCTAAAGCTGCAAAAGCCTGGTTTTTCACTAGGTTGTTTTTTACATTTGCAGCCCATTGTCATTCCGCTGATGCTCATCTTTCAGACTATTACCATGTCATCTGAGTGGCAATGCCCCTGGCATCCTGGCTCACCTTTTAATGCTTATGCATTCTAACTGGCAGGCCAGTCTAAACTTTATCTGCCATCTCCCTGACACCTGGACACACAAACCCATTCCACCTCTATCTACCTCAATCAGATGCCCAATCTTTTAAGACATGAGCTTAATACCACAAGGGCACCAGCTTTTCAGAAAGCGTATCTGCAGCTATAGGACTTCCTAGAGCATTGCTGAAATTTCTAGTAGAATAGCTGTAAACTACTTAGGCTACAGGCTTAAACCCTCCTCAAGCACCTACTGGAATCAAGCATCCCTGACTCTTAGACAATTAGGTGCATGGGCCCTCCACGCCTTTCCATATAGGAAGGAAAGCCCTGAACTTAGCCCCACCATCATGAAATCAATCATAATAGAACAAGTTTTTGCAACCTGGTTTAACCCAATAGAACCTCATCCTGCTAAGACTACTTGTGTTCTCCCCCTCCACGTGATTGACCATAAAAGTCTTTATTATGAAATCTACCACCTGGTGCTTTCAGAAGGTGTTTAATAATCTGTGGCAAATCTCCACTGCTCCTACAGGACAGGGGACTAGACTGGCCCAGACTTCTAATATATGAGCTGTCCTCACTGCACCAAGCTCATTGTCTCCCACCTTCACTGCTTCTTAATCAGTCCAGGTATTGCCCCTTTCTGGCCTATAATCTATATACTCATCCAGGCTCAACCATGAAACATCTGCCTAGTCTAAAATTTGATGTTTGAAAAGTCTATACCTGGATGCACCTGTTCTCTTTGGGTGCTAGACTATGCCACAGCTATCTGAACCATTCACAACTCCTGCTTATATACTGCCTTTAACTCTCAGGTGTGGACAGTATTAAATTCTGAGAATCACTTGCTTGATATAAATCCTGCACATCCAATTAGAAGAAATTCAGCCAAAAGATCCTTAATTTAGTCAATGTCTTATAATACTTTGACCATATGGAAGCTCACTAAACTCATTTAAATAAATCCGACTCTTCTTGGTCAACCTTGGGCTTAATTTTCCCTACAAATTTGGGAACTTCTACTAATGCAGGCAAGGATACAAGCTGAGATTTCTGAAATGACAACTTGTCAGAACACTTTAAGAAAAGACTGATAAAAACCAGACAAAGAGAATTGTTAAAGTATATCTTTATTAGATGATATTATTGGATGATTTCTTAAAAAGCCAGGTGATGGTATTTATACCTCTAGGGTATCTCCTGGCCACATATTGAGCATGCAATTTCCGCAGATAATTAATTTCCACCTCAGTTTAGCTTTTTAAAAGATACAACTATGACCTGTTAGTAGGACTATTGGTGGCAAAATACTCTCATATTTGGGAAAACTTCAGGGCAAAAATTGTAATATGAATGTGCAAAATTGTCTTAGGACCAGCTTGATTTGAGTTTTATCATACAGCTGACAAAACACAACTTCATGGAAATCTGACATTGATTTTAATTATATGATATACCCCTGATTAGGATATCAGCAGGCCTCTCTCAATAGCACTAGGTAGTCCCATACAGGTGGTCCATGTGCAAGTGCTATCATGCCATTTACAAAGATTGACATAAAAAAATTTGAAATAGGCTATGAAATTGATTATGACATTATGATTCCAATCTTATTATTCTATTTGTCCATGTGTTTTTAAAAGGTTATTTTCGGGATTGATCTCTAGATAATTTCTTAAGGTAAATAGTCAATATTGCTCTCAATTACTTGAGGCTAAATGTTGTGTTTGTTGCATTTATAATTGCCTGAATTATGCAAGGATATTTGATTTGAGCTGTTAAGTAGATAATTGGGTTAATTTGACATTAAGTTATTTGGCCCAAATTGTATAATAGTAATCAGCTTTAGTTGAAGATTAGAGTAATCAGCCTAAGTTTTGGAAGGATAATTGGCTTGATTTGTTGGTTTTTAAAGGGTTTATTTTTTGTGTCAACCACCAGAATCTGACAGACAGTACCATATGTGATTAATCACCTTGGAGTCCACCCTGAAATGGCCCTGGAGATATGCACCATATCATCAACCCTTTCCAGCTCAAACCAAACTGAAGCATTGGTCTTGTAAGCTCAGTCCCTCCCTTTATTAATCCTTAAACAGGAAGTTTCACCTTTTAGTGTAATTTGTTTTTTGCCCATTTCACCCTTAAGTGTAATTTGTTTTTTGCTCATTTCACCTTTAAGGGTAATGTTTTTTCCCAATACACCTTAAAGTGTAATTTATTTTACCCTTAAAAATGGAATCAGAAGGCGATGGAATTCAAAGAAGAAATGAAACTATGCTAATCTTTATCCATATTTCAATGTAATTATATAACAAATTAAAATATATGTGCTATTTGCTCAATTTCAAATTTAAATCAATTTCTTTTTTACAAAAACCAAATTTTTATTTTGTTCTCTGCAATAATGATTGTTGGACATTTACCTTTGCAGACTAGAAATGAGAACGCTGTAGGTCGAGTTCTAAAAAAGGGAAATTTTGGCCATTTGCAATATTCTGATGCTGTTAAGAGTTCATTTAATTAAAGTAAAAATGTAAAATTCAATGAAATCAGCCAAAAGTCACTGGCCAATTCTTGGTGGAACCCCATTAATTGGGGAATCACCAGTTCAAAACCCATAAGAGCATTAGTAAAATCAGCAGATCAGATTTCTCTGACTGCACCATGGACCTTGGGGGAATTATCAAAAGGCACTCCCTGACCCCAACAAAGTCCTTCAATGCACCTGTGTGGGGACCCCCCTTTTATAGGCTTGGCGGGGGTCTCCCAAGGTGCAAGAAATTTCTCAGGTGGTGATTGGCTCAAGTTTATAAAAAAACTTTACCTCATGGGTACATTTGGGCCAATCAGAATTCCTCTTCCTTTTCTCTGCTGCCCTGATGCAAGTTCCCAAACTATGATACGTTATTCCTGCACATTTCCTAATTTGGACTTATGCAGGCTATTCTGAAGTTATTCCCAAATTCCCCCTCAACCTTTGAAATTACTTTAAAATACTAGATAATCAGAGGTCAAGGAGTATTGTTTTTCCCCTTATTGCGCTCATAATAAGATACATAAAAAACCAATTATTATTAGTACTTTCTTTTTATACTTAAATTTATTAAAAATTTTTGTGGAAACCAGCTGGCGTGAAGCACCAGCGAGCAAAAATCAGCTGGTTACTCACAAAATGGTGCTCACTACAGGGGATCCCTGTATTACTAGAATCATTGCTCTGGAGGAGCAACTCGCCAGTGTTTTATCCCGCCTTAAGGAGCTTGAGCAGCGCCCTTCCAGTTTCCCCCTTGTGAAAAAATTCACTCCTGGAGAAGGAAGCATCCATACATTTTTGTATGTTTATGAAGCTACCATGTATGGCTCCACTGATACCCAAAAAGTTCAAAACATCTTTCCCTGTTCAAGCCGCCTGCACAAGAAATTATAGTTCCTTACCTGAATCCTTCGCTCACCTGGGTAAAGGTGAAGGAGGCTCTTTTGGCTGAATTTGGATCTAAGAAGAGTCTACTCAGTAAAAACGGGCCTTTATGCGCCTTAGCATGTATGAGGATGAACCACTCCTTGCCTTTGCTGAACAGTTTTACCTCACAGCGCAAAGGTTAACAACCTCTAACTTGCTCACCCTGGATGATGCTATAGCTGCCCTGTTAACTGAGTTAGCTTCTCAGCTCTCTCTAGCTAGGCATATTATATCAGTGAAATGACATTTCCAAAATATCTGTGATCTAAAGGAAGCGTTAATAGATATTGCCAATTTTCAATCATGTGCAACAAACAAGGAAGATGAAGTGATCACTCCAGCTCACACTATTGAGGAGTTACCGCTAATTGATCAGTTGAGACCTGATCACTCTGTGCAACCTAAAAAGGTTACCACTCTTGCTTATGAGTCAAAACCTGTAAGGTAGTAACAACCATCCTTCCGCACCAGCTCACTAAAATGCTGTCCCTAACCCTTCAGATAAGTTAGTAAAGGCGTTCCCTAAGGCTATTCACTCTCCTACCTCCATCAGGGCCTTGCCAGTTGTTGAGAATACCCCTGGGGACGAATCTGAGGGGGTTATGATGACTTTAACTATTACAAACTTGGAGCCCATGGGATGGAAGGTGAGTCAGTAGGGCGTATGGCTACCAACCTGAAGGTTGTGGGTTCGATTCCCACCCTTTGCACATCAATTGGGGTGCCAGCCAAAGGAAGCTATTGGCTGTTAGTAGGTCTAATAACACGAAAACCTTACCCATGACGTAACTAGAAAAATTTGAGTCCCAATCCGGAGGTGGAAAAACTTTCCTTGATGGAGTTGACCCTGTTCAGGTTTCATGTCATTTCTTTCTTTCTTTCAGTAATGCCTGTCACCTGGTTGGCTTGCCTTAGTTAAATAAAAAAGGTTCTGGCCTCCCCAAAGGAACTACCTCAACCTATGGAGGTCCCACACTTATTATTTTCAGTAATGGCGGTGGTCATTTCTCTCTGTTGTTTATAGCCTTGGCCTCTCTCAGCATAAAATATTTTGAGAATCGTCCCCAAGAAATGTTACAAACTCCATCTTTCCAATAAGCTGTGTACTCAGATTATCAGCCTGCTTTAAACAATCATTCAATTTGATCTTCCATAACCAGGATGAAGTAGAAACTCTAAACCAACAGATGTGCATATAGGGAAACTGATGGGATTGAATCTGATGACACAGTGATTGCTCCCTGCTATTAAGTGTGAGTCCATGAAAATCTTGGCTTTGGATTTAATGTACACCTGGGATGGTCAGAAAGCTTCCCCCACCCAACCCAACTAGTCGCCTCTCAGTGCGTGAATTGAGGCCAAGACTATTGCTAGAACTCAGTCTAGTAGCTGGGATGGGGGTTATGTTCATTGATCAATATTTCCCACATCTATCTCTTCACAGATCTTACTTTAAAATCATCATAATGGTAATGTCATGCGAACTTTGAATGCTGTCATGGGTATTGGAATACACCAATGGAAGTCAAGTATTTTATTGCATATCAGTTGTCTCACTGGAGTATCCAAGTATGTGGAGTTAAAAGCATCCATCAAATTTCTTTAATTGGCACAAACATGAGCACTAATCCAGCTGTTCTTATAGTAAGGAGAACCCTTCATGGCAACCAAGTTTGCACTGAGAAACGTGACTACCACTTCTACAGAGTGGCATCCTCCTCCGCTTCCTCTGAGCCCTTGATCACAATTGGTTCAGGGACGGTGGGTTTATCTCCCTTAAAAGGGGAAAACATGAAAGTATGAAATACCAAGTGCTGCTTCTCAATTAGCGTAGGAGGGCAACCAGAAGGCCCATTGCTAAAAACCTCCTCCACCCTGTGAGAACCAAAACTCTCACTGCGAAATTCCATGAGGGAACCTTCAAACGTAGGTGTTGCATATCAAGCATAACTATCAAACCATCCTTAGTTTCATGGGCGGTAAAGCGCTTTCAATCCAGGAACCACTTGTAATCAATTACTGCCTTTGTCAGGTGTTCCAAAACCAGATATTGTTCACTCAATATCCACTGTATCTAATCCTCAGCGTAAGGAACTACAGGGAAAAGTGAGGGACCCATGAGGAAATAGGGATTATACCTAATGGTGGCCTCATATGGGAAATCTTAGTTAATAAAGGGTGGTGTTATTGTACATGAACTGCGCCAGGGGAAGGTCAGCGACCCAGGTATCCTGCATGGCGGAGGCATAGCAATGGAGATAATGCTCAATAATCTGATTGACACTCTCATTTTTCCATATGACTGGGGGTGATACGCCAGGGAGTGGCACAGCTTGATTTTCAAATACCCCAAATGTGTAGACCAAAAGCAAGCGGTAAACTGAGGACCCTGATCACTTACTACCTGATGGGCCAGCCAAACAAAGAGAAAACGGGTGGATGAAAAGCTGGGCTATCTCTTTGGAGGTAATGGCTGACATATAAGTGATGAAGAGGGAATTTCATAAGCGGTACATGACATTCATAATTGCATCAAAACTGTTGGAATGGGGAAGCTCAAAAATGAAGTTGATGGATATTGAGGTCCACGGACCTTGTGCTTACCGCAAGGGATGAATGAGACCATTCCCACCCCAATCTATCAGATTTAGCATGATCACAATTCACGCAATTGGTGAACCACACTGGTAACCCTTGGAGATCCGCAGCCAGTTGACCATCCATTTTATGAGACTGAGGCACTTTTTATGGCCTGGATGACCAACCGCCAGAGGATCATGGTGAGCAGCGCTTACCTAATCTTGTAGTTGTGGATGCACCTAAACTTATCTCTAATAATATCTTCCCCTATATTTTTGAGTGTTGAGTATGCTTGTAACTTGGCGAACACAACTAGTCTAACAACTCCAGCCCTTCCAAGAAGGAGGTCTGACCTGTCAGTAATTGGAATACCAAAGGAACATTTCGCTTAGTCAGCCCTATAAATTGCAGGAGGAGCAATGGAAAGTATCTGGGCATAAAGGGTCAATGTTGTTAACCCTTACGTTTTCGCCATTGGACTCAGGAAAGGGTCTCAAATCAGCAGATAGGAGAGAATCTTTAACAAGACTTTTACAAACTTATACTTACAATAAAGCTACACAAGTAGCGGAATGTCTGAGCCTTCCAGTGAACCAACTTCTGGGGTTTTTGAGCGTACATAAGGGCCTAATGATATGCCTCATGATCACCTCATACGGTGTGCCCTGCAAAAGGTATCACCAGTGAGTAAGAGACCACACCATGGCAACCAACTTTTTAATAAGTGGCCATGTACTGTTCAGATAAAATGAACTTGTTCAAAAGTAAAGTAACTGGATGTTTGCCCCAATAATCGCTTGAAGCAACCCTGCCTCCTCAGTGGCTAATGAGGCATCACATGATACAAAAAGAAGCTTGGCGGGATCACCATGTTTGAGAATGGGAGGTGACATGAACATTTCTGCCATAATACAACCAGATGCGTTACTCCTGATAATATCTGAATTAGGAGTGTAGGTTAGTTTGGATTGATTGCCATCTAATCGTACAGCTTGATATTATTTTGATGCTATATTTGACAAAGGGTGCTTCCCATTTGGGTGGATTGAACCCTTTCAAAGCATTGGGGGATAATCCCCAATGGTAATGTTATTCAAAGGTTAACACTGGTTACTAATACCGAGGATGTTGACATATTACCAATTATTTAGGTTTGGCGGAAACCTAGTTTGACGCTGACTGTCAATTGTGGCACATTGTAAGATTATCTAAAAAAAGCCAAGGTTTTTAATATCAAACATCTGACAATTATTTTTCTGCCACAAATCTGAGTACCAGCAACAAATGCCAAGAACGCTCAATTATGTTTATAATAGAAGTTTATATTTGATTGAATAGTAAATTGTGCCAAGGATGGGTCAAAATAATATCTAGTGTTCAGGAAAAATGGACTGGGAGGGAATTGGTACTGCAGACGACTAGCAATTGAATGAGGTTCCAGATTGAATGAACGATGGGTTTTTATAAGTGCAGTAGCCTAGGGTATAATTAGTCGTCATTCCTTCCTAAATAAAGATTTCTATCTCGCCCATCATATATTAATTGTTAGTAGTTAGTCAGCTAGATTAAGGGAAGATGGGACAGGAGATATCTGAGGCTGGCGCGGGGTGACATGCCTGGAGTGGCCGAAACTGCCAACTCCCATATCTCAGCCCTACAAGAAACCACTAATGGGAACCTGGCCACCTGGCCACCAACAATGAGGGGATTATGGCCGTCAGCCATTAGGGTGGTGCAGCATGAGAGTGCCATAGACGCCCAGGATAGGGGATGTACTTGCCAGGGAGCACCTGAGAGGGGCTGGTGATAGGTCATGAGAAAGGAGGAACAAGGGATCAGGCCGCCCAGGAAGAGGGCTAAGGACCACTGGTCCACTATAAAGAGGGACTAACGTTGCCAAAAAAAAGTTGTTGGTCTTCTGGGTTGGTGGGTTGGGCGTGGACTTGTAGGGAGTGGGTACGCCTAAGGAGGCAAAACAGCAAGGGCCAAGCAGTCTATATACTGTTTTTTCTGGCACACTAGCAGAGCCCACTATTGCAGAATAGCGATTTTCTGACATTTGTGCTCACAACAGGGGGTTCTGTTGGTTGGTGCTTGAGTAGCTGAAAGGTTGGTGAGGAGGTTGCATGGATGAGCTACCAGTTCATCCAGGGAGGGGAAGAGAACATTGAAGTGGCCCCAAACCAGAGGTTAGGATTCTGGCAATTGTTGGTGGCAGGGAGGGGCAAGCTCTGGATGCCAGCCCCACACGCCAAGGCTGTAAGTAGGAGGAATACCATCTGGTTAAGTATGGAAAATGTCAGAATTTTAACCATATGGATTTCTCAATAATTTATCAAGATTTAGGAGGAAATGACCAATCCCAGCGTAATTGTCATGTTTACATGATCTTATTGAGGGCACCAACATCAGGGGCAAGGCTGTGAGGCATGAGGTCCAAAGGTTCAAATTTCAGGACCTTCCTGACCTTAAGCACAGCTTGGATCAACGCTGGGTACAGTATGGGTATGCTCAGGTTAATTTAAGTGAGGTGTCTAAAGAGTAGCCCCTTGTTAAACTATAGCGCTAAAACAAACAAATTTTGTATTACATGATAATGGATCAATATGGTTAATCAGTGAATTGGGGTTTAAAACCTATTCTATTTATGAGGTTGCGAGCTCAGATTGGGTTCAACTTCAATTGACCACTTGAGCAAGGTTGGAATTGAAGTATATTCCCTTGTTGGATGGACTTATGCGCCTATTGGTGCACCATGACTTAGTAGCCCTTTCTCTGATCCATATATTCCCTAAGTTGGCTTAATTATGCTTGCTCAAAACCAACCTTTCTCATTGACCATCTTCCATAATAAAAATTCTTAGTCATTCTACGTTTTTCACATATGTTGACTTGGGCAAACCTGTGCGTGGACCTCTTTGAGGAGATCTCACATTGTGTTAGCTGATTTAGTTTGTTTGATATTTTTTACAATCTTCAGGGAGATTGCTAGCCTACCAGGTTCCTCCAAACCAGGTCACCCGTGCACTCTAGTCCTGTACAAAACTTGTATATATACTGCCCTTTTGGGGCACAGCCAAGTTTTGCTGATTGTTCGATATATTATTACTCTTACCATGCTAAACACCCTCGCCTTATGTCTCCTTAGCTCAAGCACCCTTTGCGCGGCTATCTTTATTATAATGCTGACTACTAGTTCCCTTGCATTGGTCTTTGCACTGAGCACCTCCACGTGGGATTTGGAGAGTTATAAATATTCTCCTGACAGTAATGGCCCATTGATTAAATTTCTTGGTTTATTAAGAAATTGCTTGGTGGTTGCTCCCTGTTGGACAATCTTCTTCTTGACTTAAGAAAAAGAATGTTGGAGGTACAAGTTCCCCTGAATCTGCTACCATGATTGGCCCATCACCTGCCTGATCTTCAAATAATATTGTGGTTATCAACGATATGAGTACCCATGGCGAAAAGACCTTGGCAGATTCTCGGTGGAATCCTAACTATCAGAAAAATATGGTTTATAACCAAAACTGGCTTAAAAAGGTAATTAATAATAGGATTACTCCAACTTCTTGGCTGAATTTGGGGTGTTCGTTACCACACGGGTTTGATCACCTCCAAGGTGAGAAGATTTTACTTGACAATATTAGGGTGCAAATTAACCAATCATTACCACATGAGTCTGACCACCGCTGAGGTGAGAAGATTTTACTTGACAATGATAGGGTGCAAATTAACCAATCATTACCACATGAGTTTGACCCCCGCCGAGGTGAGAAGATTTTACTCACTGGTAATTGGATACAATTCATCAAATTGTTACCACACAGGTCAGTTTTGCCTCAAAATATCTATCTTTGATCTGATAGGCCAAAAGCCTATATTTCCTAATTTGGATGACTCAGCTTAATATACTTTTGCCTCAAATACCCATGGTCCCAAAATTTGAACTAAGTTAAATAGGAAATACTAGTATCGAGAAAAGGACCTTTCTTGGTTTGGCACTGCTTAAACAATAAAAAACTAAAAAACTTAACAAAGCGTTATTTATTACTTTTATTTATAAAGTAAATTTCTCACTTTAACAAAGAATTTGTGGCATCCGTCGGTGGATCCCACAAACTGGTGCTCACTACAGGGGATCACCCTGAATACTTTGATAAGTATTAAAGTAATGGAGAGTGTCACCTGTTGGGTGCAAAATGGGGAAGGGACTGAAGATGATGATCAAATGGATAGCCCTACCGCTTTGATATTTGGAGAAGAAGAACAATTTGAACGCATATTAATACCTGAGTCTAGTCGCATCACCTGGCCAGCTACTGAAGCCGTAAGAGACCTTACTCATGGTATCCTTAACCCTGGTGACTTTGCATCTCGCGAATGAGCGTCATTGGTAGAGGAACGCCACTTGTTTCTCTATGAGACTAGTGTCCTCCCAGAGACCTATGGTCAGCTTACAAATTTGACCACCTACGTACGCATGTTTTCTCACCCTGCCTCGGTACACATGATGCATCTCTTAGCTGGACATCACAAAGAGTTACATTGACACCTAGGTACTCATGCAGCTCTGAATTTAGCTTATGGTAAGTTGTACCAACTGACCTCTGAACATCTTGGAGCAGTTAGATCTGGTGTGGAAGCTAATTGTAACTTCATTATACAGCTTCATGATCGACTTACTTACTATGGACACTGGGATTGTAAAGTACGTTGAGGAGGCCATGAAAATATTCGGGATGAACTGAATGCTTCCTCCACAAGCACCCGCTTGTTGTTGGAGGAGTTTGCTAAAGAACTTAAAAAGCAAAATGAGCAAATGCACCGTGACCTTTCAGCCCCATAACTACATCCTTCAAGAGGAATATCAACAGCGTGTGGCTGTTGTGGAGTGACAATTAATTTAGGCCTTTTCATGTGTTGATGAGCTTGAACGTCATCTGTTGCTTGAACCATCTAGCGCCACCACCACCCTCGCGGCCAAGGTTGTTCGGCTAGAAAAGGAGCTAGCTCTTAAAGCTTCGTTTGAAAATACCAAATATTCGTCATGTCGCCTGACTGAATGCAAAACTGAAGCAAAAGTGATAAAAGCTTCTCTGGAAAGCCCTGTGCTGTTGAAAGAAGTATCTAGTTGACTAACGCAGGTCGAGCGGAAGTATGAATAGATTAAGGAGGGAGTACAAGGCCCCAGCTCCCATTCTTGTAATGATGAAGGGTGTAAACAAATGAAAGAAGATCTGAAGCACCGCGTGGAAGCTGTGGAAACTGCTCAACTAAACCTAAGCTTACTGGTGTCACAACTCCGTTCTTAAGTCAATGCAATAGAGAGCTGAGTGGAAGATCTTGAAACTCATAAATCAGGGATTGAAGCTCGACTAAGAATATGTGAATCTGGGCCCCTAGAAGCCCTCTCTAAAATGGAAACCTGGCTCAAAGCCATGCATGACCAGTTTGATCACCTTTTGCGGACTTTTGATCAGTTAAACTACCACTTTGAAACCTCAGAAGCAGAAGCTCCAGCTATTAATACCCTTAGCGGGAATGACTATAATCTATTTAAACCAACGTTTAAAGACAAGTTTATCCCTGGCGAGTGTAGCATTGCTTCGTTTTTAAACATTTATGAACCACTATGAAAGGGGCGACTGATCGTCAGAAGGCTAAACATATCCTTTCCTGTTTGAGCCACATGGCACAGGAGGTGATGGTCCCACATATGGATGCTCTTAGCACCTGGTCCAAGGTTAAAGAGGCTTTCATAAACACGTTCAGTTCAAAACAGGCTTCAAGTATGAAAAAGCAAGCTTTTATGCATATGAGTATCCAAAAAGGAGAGTCGGTGGTCGCCTTTGCAGAACGATTTTATATGGAAGCACAGACATTGTTAACCTCAAAGATGTTCAATTTGGATGATGCTGTAGCCGCCCTTTTGACTGGAGTGGCTACTTACCCATCGCTAGCAATGAACTTCACCTCAGTTAAACGCTATTTCCATACCATTCAAGACAACAAGGAGGCATTAATAGATGTCGCTGATTTCCATAAGCCCAAAGTTGCACATGAAGCAGTATCTCATCCTCGCGTTTTAACCATTGAGTATTCAAAAGCCTAAGCCTCGGGCCCTAGCTATTGAAGACAAGAAGGAGCCCCTTCAGATAATGGGCCCTTAAGAGCAAAACCCCAAAGCAAAACGTCCTGAACGCCCTCGGTGCAAATACTGCAATAAGTTTGGACACAAGGAAGCTGTGTGCTGGAAAAAGAAAGCTGACGCTGAGGAACAGGAGCAGGGAAAAGCAATGTCAGCGTAGGGAAAGGCACACCTGTTGCTGACAAATCCCATGTGCCTGACTCAGTTAAACAAATTATGCCGTTACATTGCGTTACTAATACCCCTGGGGATGATTCTGGGGGGTACAGATGAGGTCGGCTATTTTATTGTAGGAGTACCTGCTGAAGTGGAAGTCCCCAATCGCTTGAATGCTGGAGGAGTAGATGAAGCTACCATACCTGAAGAGATGTATCTCTGCCAAGTTCCAGGGGAACCAGCCATTATTGATACTACCAGCAACGCAGATGAGGGCTGTCTCACCTTATTCGCCCTCTCCAGCATGGCCATACCATGCAGTCCATCCAGGAAAATTACCCTGAGACCGCGTGCAAATTAACCTCCACTTTCCATCTTAAGGAGGTCTTAGCGCTATCGCTCACTTTTTGGGGGATACTTACAAAGGTTGAAGTGGTTATCCAAAAAGTTTGGGTGATGGCTATCTTAGATACAGGCTCCCTGGTGAACGTAATCTCCTCCAAGTTGATGAAAAAGATCAAACTTGCACCTGACTTGGAGTACAACCAAGACTTTGGAACCGCTGGTCCTAACAACACCCACGCACTGGGTGCTTACTCATCCCTTCCCATTCATATTGGGAAGCTTATTATATCAGCCCCCGCAGTGGCTTTGGATAATAACGCTTATGATATGCTTATAGGTACTCAGTTTATGATTGAATATGACGGCATTATCAATATGAAGCAAGGGTTCTTGTCATTGCTCAATTATGAAGCCCCCTTAGTTCTAGCCAATAAAGAACCTAGCAAGAAGGAATACTATTGCATGGATGAGTACCCACTTTCCGCCTTACCTATACATTATACCAACCTCGCAAAAATGGTTACTAAAGAAGGCCAAGCTGCCAATGAGCTCTGAGCTCCTTTACTTTCTTACCAAGTGTCAGATAGGGTTTTATATTACCACAATTGCATAACTCCCCAAAGTGGCAAACTTGGATCAAACTGGGAGGGGCCATTTACCAACATGTATAAGAGAGGAAATGAGTATTCTATAAAGTCTTTGGCTACAGGAATTATCATAAAATGGGTACATGGCCGCTTCCTACAACCCTACACCCCTCCCAACATTCTTGAGGGGGGCAATGTCGGACAATCTCCTTCTTGACTTAAGAAAAAGAATGTTGGAGGTATGAGTGCCCCCAAATCTGCTACCATGATTGGCCCATCACCTGCCTGATCTTCAAATAATATTGTGGTTATCAACAATATGAGTACCCACGGCGAAAAGACCTTGGTGGATTCTTGGTGGAATCTTAACTAATATAAAAATATGGTTTATAACCAAAAATGGCCTAAAAAGGTGATTTCTAATAATAGGATTACTCTGACTTCTTGGCTGCATTTTGGGGTGTTTGTTACCACATGGGTTTGATCACCTCTGAGGTGAGGAGATATTACTTGACGATGATAGGGTGCAAATTAACTAATCATTACCACATGAGTCTGACCATCGCTGAGGTGAGAAGATTTTGCTTGATGAAGATAGGGTGCAAATTAACCAATCATTAACACACGAGTCTGACCACTGCCTAGGTGAGAAGATTTTACTCAACAATGATAGGGTGCAAATTAACCAATCATTACCACATGAGTCTGACCACCGCCGAGGTGAGAAGATTTTTCTCATTGGTGATTGCATACAATTCATCAAATTGTTACCACATAGGTCGGTTTTGCCTCAAAATATTTATCTTTAATCTGATAGGCCAAAAGCCTATATTTCCTAATTTGGATGACTCAGCTTTATATACTTTTTCCTCGAATACCCATGGTCCCAAAATTTTAACTAGTTTAAATAGGAAATACTAGTATTGAGAAAAGGACCTTTCTTGGTTTGGCCCTGCTAAACAATAAAAACATAAAAAACTTTAACAAAGCGTCGTTCATTACTTTTATTTATAAAGTAAAATTTATTTAACAAAGATTTGTGGCATCCGTCGGTGGATCCCACAGTGGCAGCCAAGGTTGTTTCTGAGGCATCATATATAACAATTGACAATTGTCTGAGGAATATGGTACCCCAAATTATTGATTATTAAGAGGCAAAACGAGTTTTTGGTGAGAAGCTAAAATATTTTGAGTTACCAATAGGCTGAAGATACTCTAGCGCACAATTACTATGTCAAACCCAGATTTTAATGTAAGTTATATAATAATTTACACAGATCACCAGCGACTGAAGGCTGAGGATGAGCCAAAACTAATATTAGGACACTGGAAAGGACGGATTAAGAGGGTTGACACCAGGGAAAAGGGAAGTGAAGCAGAAAAGGAAGAGAGAGTGGATGGCTGGAAGATACAGGAATGAGCTAATAGGTTGACAATGGGAATAATAGCCGGTGTATGTATGGATACCTGGTGCTTACCTTTTAATAAAGATCTTCCTTTGCTTATTTTCACCTTTTTATATGATTTTATGTTAATTCTTGTTGGTTGAGGTATAGTCTGAGGGATCCCCAAATGGCCCAGGTGACACACCAAGGGGTCAGCCAGCGCTTCTGGCCCTGTCACCTGAGGCAAGATGGCAATGGTCATCCATTCTTCATACCAGCTGTCCTGCCAACCAGTAGAGCCCTCTGTCACCAGAAGATTTTATTTCCCACAACCTCCTGGATGGCTTCAAATGCCCATTTGAACTCTGATCCACCAAACGGAACATTCTTTTCTGTCAAGGGATGCATAAGCATGGAAAGCTGTGAGAGTGAAGGGGAGAATTTTTCAAAAGTATGATTGTTCCTAAAAGCGTGCAACTGCTTCTGGATGATAGGGGTGGGCCTTTCAAGGATTGATTTCTGCTTGTTGAGAGGAAATTCTTAACTAGCCTTCAGGACCAAGTTACCCAGGAAGGTAACCTCCTCCCTGAAGAACTTGCACTTTAAGGGTTTACATAAAGGTCTGCCTTGTGCAACGCAGCAAGCTTTATCTTCAGGTCCTTTTCATTCTGATCAAGAGTGGGGGATATATGTGGATATCATTGCATACGTTAATGTACAGGTGAACTGAAGGTCACTGAGAAAGTCATCTATCATTCCTTAAAATATGGCTAAGCATTTTTCAAACCAATAAGCATCACAGGGAACGGGAAGTTCTTTCTTCTTGTATGAACCATCCTTAACTACTCATGGCCTTCCACCACCCTAATTTGGGTATATTTCATATATGAAATCAAGCTTAGAAAACACCCAAGACTTTGCAATAACCTGAGAAAAGTATTCTAGAGGAGGAGGGGATAAGGATAATGAACGGTAATATTATTTATGCCTATAGTCCACACAGGGGCGCAGCATTCCATTAGCCTTCTGAAGAAATCTATGGGGAAGAGATATGAGAGGATTGTTTAAACACCCACCCTTTTGTGAGCATATATTTTACCCACACCTCCAGGGCCTTATATTCTTGTTCTGTATAAGGGTACATGGGGAATTTGACATTAATCACATCTAACATCAAGCGAAAGTCCAGGTCATACTTATGGTGGGAGGGAAGTCTATCAGCCTTTCCCATAACAGAAGTTTCATCGTACTGGCCCAAGCTTGAAGGGAAGTCCGCTGGCAACGCCGTTGGGGGGGGGAGTTAAAACAGTTGACCCCTCCACTCCATCAGGGGAAAAGATATTGATAAGAAGAAATCTGCCACATGCGTGATGATAAAAAAAAGACAAAAAGTTGGGCTTGAGTATAACTAATCTGTTGCTGCCGCCACCGACCAACCCTTAAGGATAATGATTAGTAAAAAGTCTGGCACTGCGATGATTGATTACAGATTCAAATTTATGCACTGAGAATAGTATGGGGCGTCTCATCCCATAGCAAGTTATAAAGTGCGATGACAAATCAATACTGAGGACCATACACCAAGATTTATATTATAATCCTGAGCGACCTACAAGCTCATAAAATTTTCAGCTGCTCTCATATTTAAGAGCCTTAATGGCTACCACATGAGATCTAAACTGGATTTTAACATGTAACAGAAAGTAAGCCTGATCTTATTTATAATGAACTTTACAATACACATCTGGGGGGAAGAAGAATAGCCAGACCATCCGCCGCCCATCCTTGGGGAAAAGACCAATGGTTACAGCCACCTGAACCACCTACTCCTCTGGAAGTTTACCAGCAGAAAATAAAGGCATCAATAGATTCAAATGCATCAGCTTCCCTAGAGCATTATAAATGAATGCACAAATACTATCGCAAGAGCACAAAACAGATGATTAGGGAGGCCAAAAAGTTGGTGCAGGGATGAAAAACACACCCACACTTGCAATTCCTTTAAAAATTGCTAAGGCGTGTGGAGAAATAGGGACCAAGCTCTTTTACATGAAATATGGGAGGAAACCTCGTTGTTGTCTGGGTTAGGAAATACTTTTAACTGCGGCATAAAAACTATGGTCCCATGAACGGAACATCCGTTCATAAAAAAGACCAATGCAGCACCCCACTTTCAAAGATGGGTAAAAGACAAAAACTGGGGCCACTCAATCATATAATGGAGCGCGCTTAATAAGACTACACTGAAACTCAGGATGAGTAATTATCCAAAAAACCAGCCAGAATGTCTCTGGTACAGCCTTCCAAAATAAGGAATTCAGAGAAATAGGCAACCGTGAGTACTAACTAGGACCTTCCATAATTGATTAATTATAATCACTAAATGTTTGGCAGACCTTTTAAGCTCACAAATTAATTGGTCAAAGAATTATTATTTAAACTAGAATGTAAAAGAGGGAAAAATAGAATAACACTGGAACCTGTCAAGGTTTGTTGCCTTATAAACTCACTCACATAGGTAACATGAACAGTTTTAATTCACATTAGAAATAATATCGTGATTTTGGCTATTTTGAATTGACATTCAAAATCTTCACCATGCTGTATTGTCCATACCGACCAGCCAACTTAAGCTCAGAATTATCAATAAATACTCCCTACCAGCGCTATTCCACTTTGCAGATTGGCGACGCTTCATCCAGCAGTCAATGGGTGCTCCCATGACCATATCACATATGGGTGGTCCAATTGAATAGGAAAGGGGTTTATTGCATTTGTACCTATCAGGAACAGGCTCATGATTGTTGGCAATGGAGGAGAATGGCAATTGGGGTTTTCTGAGCCCAGACTGATTTGATCAATTTATTTTCACCATATATTTTTTAAACTTAGTAGAAAATCTTGAAACTGCTGGTAAAACCTCTTGCAGTGGCAAATTTGTGCCAATCCTCTGCTGGAGATGACCCCTCGGCCATTACCACTTCCAAACACAACCCAAAGATTTTTTGAACAACTCATGAATGGGTAGCATAGGGGGAGGTGCGATATTTCAAGTGGTACACAGCCACCCACCTCATATATAACACACGTGCTAAATCGCCCATGGTGACAAAAGGAATGGCCGCTGGTTTCCTCCCCTTCTTGGTCTGAAATGTGAATTTCTTAATATTAAGTCGCAGAGGCTGCTCCTCAAGACTACACTAGGATCATAAGGCTGCCTGGTGATCACAATCTAAAGCAGGCTACATATAACTGCCTATGCAAAAAGCAACCCTCTCTCAAGTCAATTTCTGCCACCTTCAGTGACTGCCTTTGGGTTTGTTGATGATCCTAGAATAACAGACCATGAAAAGAAATTGCAGCATTTAAATTCAAGAGGGTACTCTGATAGAATGAGTGGTATGCATGATATAAACACTGACTCGCCTTTAGCACAACCAGTAAAAACTGTGCCTCAATGATATTTTTTGGAGCGCCTTCGTCAGGAGAGTATCTATTACTCTCTAGTTCTCTGCATGGCAGTGCACAAAGCACTGGGACAAAGAAAGAGGACCGTCATCAGGGTTAACTTAAAGATAGCCCCGCAGAGGGAGCTGGAGCTAAGAAGACATAGGGCAAGGGTGTTGAGTACAGTGAAAGTAATAATACATTAAGCAAATAGCAAAACTTGGGTGTGCCCCAAAGAGCAGTTCATAACCGAGTTTTGTACATGGCTAAAGTGCATAAGAGACCTGGTTTGGAGAAGCCTGGTAGGCCCAGAAATGTCCCTGAAGCTTTAATAATTAAAAAAAATAAATTGGATAACACATTGCAAAACTTCCTGAAGAAGTCCGCGCAAAGGTTTGCCCAAGTCAACATATGTGAAAAACGTAAGATGTCAAGGGAATTTTATTATAGAAGATGACCAATGAGAAACGTTGGTCTTAAGAAAACACATAATTAGGCAAACTTGGGGATTTTATGGATTGGCGAAAGTAATAACAAGCCTTGGTGCACCAATAGGCGCATGCTTCCATCTGAAAGGGTAAAATACTTTAAAACTGATCTTACTCATGTGATCATTTTTAGTTGAACCAACCTGAGCTCGCACTTTTATAAATAGAAGAGGTTTAAGCCCCCTATTCAACTATTAACTAAAATGAGCCATCATAGTTAAAATTAAACTTATCCATTTTAGCGCAAGAGCAAAAACAGGGGACTGCGCTTTATACACCTCAATTATACCAACCTGGTCATACCTATCCTAAACCCAGCATTGATCCAAGGTGATCTTAAGGCCAGGAAGATCCTGCAATTTGACCCTTTGGACCTCCTGCCTCTAAGCCTTATCCCTGCTGTTGGTGCCCTCAATAAGGTCATGTAAACATGACAATACCCTCTCCTATTTTTTGGGATCCCTCCCCATTCAGGGGCATTAGCCAAGGAAAATATTTGTGGGCAGGGGCCAACTTCATGGCTGCGATGGCTTGCTTGGACTTGGAACCTGCAGCCTCAGGGAAACGCTTGTGGAATGCTATAATAAGATCTTGGGCATGGGAGCAGTCATTCGCTGGGATCCAACTGTTCTCCGCTGCATCAAATCCCTTCCAGGATACAAGATACTTGAGTCTTCTTACCTGACGGGAGGCTACAATCTCCTCCACTTCCCAAACTGGCGCCCCATCTACGTGTTAAGTCATGAAAATCTTTGGAGGGGGGCTGACCTAATATCGTGAGCTTGCTTTCATGGAATACTATAAATATTTGAAATGAGGGGGGAGATTCAACTGGTATGAGGCGTGGCACACCTTTTTGACAACGCAGTATGGCTCAATACTCTTTGGTCCCAGTTTTTTGCATGGTTGCTTGATTGGGATGTTTTTATCATCTAGCATGAGCTCTCCTTCCTTGTACGCTGGTCCAACTCGTCTATTACCATCATCGTTCTCCTTGTAAGCCTGCATGGCCGCATTTAATTTTGTGATCACCCTCTGGTGTACTTTCTTGATCATTTTTGCAAAGTCCACCACCGCATACACCTCGGATCCCCAAATGGGCTCCATCTTGAACTCGGGATTGAAGCCATAGTTGGAAAAGAAGGGGAACAACTGATTGATGCATGTTGGGCGTTGCTATAACTGAATTGGGCCATGGGGAGATGCAAAACCCAATCTGAATGATCTGCGGCGGTGTAACACCATAAGGACTGTTCGAGGCACTGGTTCATTCATTCAGTCTGCCAATCTGATTGAGGGCGATATGCAGTTGAATGGCAGGGGTGAATATGAAGATTCTTACTCAACTCTTGCCAAAAGATGGAGATAAATTGGGGTCCCTGATCACTAAAATATTTCTTTAAGGA
>JAKSZP010002966.1:0-100848 GCA_022478985.1 Massospora cicadina
TATAACAATCCTTAGAAGTATCAGAAATTTGAGATTTAGGCACAAGAAGGAGTTCAGCACAAGGAGCCTCTTGCCATATGCTAAATCCTCTTTTTTGACTCGTCAGCTTGTTTCTTCCAACATTGTTGTTCCATATGACCAACTAGTCCTAAATAGCTTCAAGGATAGTTCCTAGGTTTAAGTTTGGGTCTAGGAGGCACCACAAGAACATAGATGCGAAGATTATCAGCTGGAGATGGGTGCACCACATGAACATAGATGCAAGTATTATTAGCTGGAAATGGATGCACCACAATGTTAGGGATTTTCATAAACGCCTCTTTTATGCCAAGAGTAGACTTAAAATTACATTTAAAGACTTTAAATGAAATAACAACTGAGTACAAGAAGCAAAAGTACTCATCACAGAAGAAATAGAATCATCTAAAGTAACATAATCACAGTAGTGAGAGTCTGGGCGTCATGATAAAATTGCTTAGAAAATATAAATTGATACTTCTTGCTTAACTTATATGCTCGTGAAAGCTTTCTTTTGATTAAACAGATTTTGTTCACTTCCAAATTACTTAATAAGGGCAGTTTTCACTTGAGCTCTAGTATGGCAAACCTTAAGATGAGGGACCATGATTTCTTAAGAGAATTGACTCAAACAAGAAGTAATATGCCGAACTTTTTGTTGATCAGGCGCTCCTTCCATATTTTTCTCATAACCAAATAGAAAAGAGTGAACACTACCTTCACCTGGCTCATACTTATCTTTAAAGGTAGGTTTAAATGCGTTGGATCCACTGCTTAATACATGAACGCCCAATGCCAGTACTGGATCAGTTTCAGAGGGTTTGTACTCAGGGATTTAGACTTGAGCAGGAATCTGGTCAATTTGTTGATGTAAATTGTTAATATCATCCTATAAGCTTTGGACCCTTTGAGTAATTTGGTCATTTGAAAAGATTGATTTAAATTAGAAATCTCTGCGATCATTTCCTCTTGATTATTATCAAGTACTCCGTAAGTATCAGTTAAGTGATCAAAGGAAGCTTTGAACATTGCAAACTGAGTTTCTTTAGTGGATTGATTAGCGTTGCATAGAATATGATAATTGTCAACACCATCCAATAAATTGGTTAACGAATAATCTTGGTTAGTTGGGTGGCCTTCCAAAGATAAGAAACATCCCCGAGCTATGGCTTGTATTTGTTTTATAAATCTTAAACTCTTGTTATCCAATTAATCCTGAGCTTCAGAGCCAGGAAACGAAATTTTAGGGCCAGGGGGACCTGGGGGTCCCATGGGCCCTTAAGAACCTTCAAGACCAACAAGCACAGGGGGACCACGTTCACCAGTAGGTCCTGGTATCACAGAGTGAGAACTAGGAGGTCCCAAAGGTCCAGGAGAACCTATAGGTTCAGTTGTATTTTCTCATTAATTATCCACAACTTGAACGAGTTGTTGAAGTAGCCTATCTAGGTTCAGCAAAAAACTCATACTGGTTCTTTAATTGTTCCAGTCAATTAGTAAAATCATCTAAGGGTAATTAGTCATCGTTGTTGGATAGGTTTAGCAACTTCAGTAACCTGTTGCGGTACTTCGTGATATAAATAACTCACAACTCCATTGTCAATTTTAACATGTTGATTGTGCAGTTCATTGATTTCTCTACTATTGTCAACTATGGCTTCATGATCATCACAACCGAAGTTAGAAGCAGTCTTAAGGAAGAGGATGGCTGAGAATGAAACAGTTAAACCATAGTCAACTGGCGTTGAATCTCAAGATGATTTAACCCCAAAATCTGAAGTAAGTGATGTATGGCGGGATGCACGTACTGCCTGAAATACTGCTCTGTGCTGGCCAAACCATCTTCATTATGTTTTAAGGCAGTTCTGTTATATAAATTCCAACATGTTAGATGAAACCTTAGATTCTCGTTCTCATTTAGAACGTGCACCTGGATGACTGGCCCCTCTTATTAAGCCTTTAACTGTTTCATCCACATCTGCATGTTGAAATTGAGAATTGGTATGGTTAGGGCCCTCAATGGCCAAATCCATAGAAGCTTGGAAATGAAGATCACTGATGTTGGTAGAAGGCATCTTCTGCCTGTTGGTATGTACCCATTGCGTGATACTCATCGATTCCTCTGATGAGGGACTGTCTTTTAAAATTTTAAATTTTAAATTTTTTTGAGGTGTGACAATCTGGGTATAATACCACACTGATTAAAGGAATCAAAGAAAATGGGAAAGGGGATAAACCCAGAAAATCTCCATGCGTAGTGTATGATAGGCCAAGAACTCCATGGACTGCCTTGCTATTTGCTATCTCAGTTAGGACATTGATGCACAACGCCAAAACAGTCATAATCGTCCCCTACCCAAAGTTTGTCTACTGGGATTGAACTCAGGGAGGCAGTGGTAGTGAGTCCATACTCTACCACTGGGGTATCATCCCCTGATGAAGGACTATCCTTGTTAGAAGTATTCATTAACATGATAATATGTTTTCACCAGGTAGCCTCAGAAGCAGACCTGGCATAGAGCACCATTAATAAAATTTCACAAGAAATTAAAATATGCAGCCACTACAAAGTCTACAATTTTATAAGTTTTGTGGTTCTAATGAATGCTAAATAAGGCAATGAAAATATTAGTTATGTACCAACAATGAATTCCAAAAGGAATAGTGCTCTTCGTTAAAGGACCAAAAATTAGCTTCAAGAGACAAAATAAGTGCTACCTTTATTAGTTAAAATTTAGAGATAACTATAGGAGTGGTTTTAGTGGGCCTTCTTAAGATCTACATGCTTCAAATGTGGTAAGATTTTTTCTTTTAGAGGACCAATATTGCTGTTATTATTAGTATATAGATGATAGCCAGATCTAATAAGATTCTTATCAGATGGGATTGACCTTCTTGTCAAGGGTTTAGCCCCTTCAGTCATATGAGGCCAATAACTCTGAAGGATTGATTATCAATCTAGATTAGAATTGGATATCTCCGACAATTTTTTAAGAGTCTTATTAGACCAAGATTGATCACCGTTCTTGATTAGAATTGGTCATCTCAGGTGGATACCCAACAATGTCCCATCATATCATATTCTCAGTATGGGGAACATATGAGAATGAAAAACTGCCCAGCTGCACCGCCCTGTTGCATAGATTCCAATAGCAGGGTTAGTGGCACTTGAAAGGTAGTTGAGGGTTTAGCAGCATCCACTTTATAAGGGATCATGACATATTTTCTGGATCCCTTGGATTTGGGCCCAGTTGACTCCCCATGCTTGCGCTGAGCAGCATATATGTGATTTCATCATCTGAAGAGCAGCTTTATCCCAGATCCAGTGGGCGTGTCCTCAAAATGAGTAGCCCCATACCCCCTTCATGTTTGGGCTTGAACAGAACGTTCAGTCTGACTGGTGCCATATGGGCCTTAAATACAGTAAGTTGCGGATGATTGACATTATTTTGCCATCCAAGCCTGGGCCCAGTGGTGGGATGTGAGCCACATACCAAAGTTTTGAGAGTATGAAGACATTTAGTGCCTACACCTTCTCTTTGAGGTTCAAGTGGGCATGTTTACGGCAGGCCATCTAAGATGATATAGGAAATCACTGCTTATTCCATCGCCTCAACTTCTAGACCTGATCAATGAAGAGAATACCCACATATTTAAACTTTTGTTTGGGTGCTACAAGATTTATGCCTAATGATGAAGGAAATTGAGGTTGCATATATTAACATCTACCAGCTTGTCAATATAAAACTAGCATTTAACGCCTGTTGGTAAAGGGAGAGGAGTTCATCACGCCTTGGAGGTCACTTTTTTGAACTGATCCCCACTGCTTATCATCTACAAATTCCTGAAATCTGATAGGCATTGGCTGGTGTGGCAGATGCCCTTCAGCTTCACTTCTGCTGCTGCTAATAGGATGTTCACAGCAAAGTTAGATAATATCTGGGACATGGGATTGCTTGTCAGAGGCCCTGTCCAATTGAAATTGATTCCATTATACCAGTGTACAGGATGGCTCTTGTGGTTAGGCATGTGTATAGAGTATCAATACAGCTGATAAAGGTGGCAGGGATTCCAACAGCATTTATTGCCGCCCTCAGGAATGACAATGCTACTTGATCATGAGCCTTCTCTATGTCTGAAAACATGAGATAGCCGTTTTTGGTCCTGCGCACATCCTATAGGGCGTTTTGAACCAGTTGGCTATTTTCCTAGATAGTTCACATTTGATGAACCCATTTTTGGTAATTGTGGATGGTCTGTGGGGTGGTTTGCATCAGCCAGTCCATGAGTATTCATGTGAGTATTTTTTAATTAGTATTTGACAGTGCAATCAGCGCTAGTTATGAAGGTGTTGGTGAGAGCCTTTTTAGTATAGTAGCACAATTCAGATTTTGTGGCCCCCTGGGATTTGACACTTGTGAGACAGTCAGTGATTAAATAGATGTGAAAGATCCAGTGCCACACGTTTGCTGGATTGCATTCAGCATTTCTACTTGCATGTTGTCAGGGCCTGGGGACTTATTTTTGGCGCATCCTTAAGCATCCGTTTTACCTCTTTCACCATGATCTCAGCAACTAGATCATGTTTTTCAGCAGGCGAGCATCCCTGGAGCGCTGGCTCAGCCAGGGCTAGTAGGGCTTCTGTCACTGTTCTATTTGGTTCACTAGGGTGAAATAGGTTGCTGTTAAACTGTTTGACTTCACATTTGATTGTCCTTGAGTCACTGGAAATGACGCCGTCAGGAGTCTCTACCTGCCGGATTTTGGCTCAAGTCTGAATTTTTTAAGGCTTGCCAGGTTGTACCTATTCATCGTCCACAGTAGGCTTTGGTGGCGGAAGTTGCATCCTGCCGTTGTTCGTTATCCTGCTTTCATAGGAGTGCATGATATTGTTTGCGTTTTTCTGGTACTCCCACCACCATACCTCGCTGTTCTGCTGCTCTTGTAACAGGGTAGTCAGTGCATTCTTTAGCTTCTCAGCGACAGCATAATGTTTGTAGGTTTCGATCTTCTCATACTTGGCACTATCCCTAATAAGCTTTTTTAATTCTTTTCCAGCGGTCTAAGGGATCCATGCTCGCCTGATGGTCTAAATATGCTATTATTTGGCCAAACCCTTTTTTGGCAGTATGGCGCAATTGTGGGTTCCAAAACGTGGAGGGAATATTTGCCACTACAGAGGTGGTGGGATGTTACCTAGATCGATGGCTACCTTCACTACATGTGATCACTTTCTGCATTTATGGAGACTTCACTATGCAACATAGCCTGTCTGAGATCGGACAAGACTAGTACATAATCCAGTCTGGAGCTTCTTGCTGGTTCATCCTTAGTTTTGTCTCCCACAACTTAAGATTTGTGGGTTATAATCCTCCTCTTCAATTGTAAGACACATCCCTAATGTCACAAGGTACAACAGCATTATCATCTGCTGTACTAAAGTTTGGCTACAAGTCAGGAACGTCTCCCTACTTGCATTCGTCCAACAATTAAAGTCGCCTGCTATAATTGTTGCAGCTTCAGTTTATATTTCTGACAGGAACTTCCAGAATTGTTTGTTTTCTTGAGGTTTTGGTAATTCATATACAGAGATAACTTGGAGAGTTTTACCAGTTCTCTTATTTTGGGCCTTGGCCAACAGGATTCTTCCAGCATGTGTCTCCTCCAAAAATTCAAATTAATGTTTTTGTTCAGAGCGATGATAACCAAATGGTCTGACCAAAGCTCATGGACTTAATCTGTTGAGTCCATGGGTGGTATTTGGGGTCTCTGTTTGAGTTTGACCATTTCACAATGGGTATATGCTTGAGTTTCAGATATTAAAATTAGGATGATAAGATTGTTAGCTTAGAAGTGATGCATTTTCATAGTCCGTGTTTTTATGCTAGCCATCTCCCTAGAACTCATAGTTGTGATGATCATTGATGACTGGCCGACTCATGGGTATGAGGATTTTTTGGGTTATGCATTTAGACTTGGACATAATTTGGTTTTTTGGCGGCGGATGTTGCCAAGGAGGGGTGATAGGTTAGAGTTTTACAGTTGGCACTTTTTTTTGGGACAAATATCTTGTTACCTGGAATGAAGCGCACCAGGTATTCCGTTTCCATACCAGTCTCCTTATCTATTGAGAGGGGAGATGTTTTCAGTACAAAATGGGGATGCACCTTTGGAGAGGGAGTGCGAGTGGAAGAGTCTGATTTAATCCCTGATGATCCAATGTGATCAGCTGTAATTGCCAATTGCTTGTGTGAGTTGAGCTTGGTGCTATCACATCGGGGGTTTTGCCATTTTTTGGCCACCCGGTTGGTTGGACTTATTAATGGAATTGCTTTGTTGGGGGCCAATAATTATGGGCTCTTTTCCTAATGACCTATTACAGATCTTTTTGGCCCCACTTTCTACCATCTTAGTTTCTCCTTCTCCGCCCATTCAGCCTGGGTGGGGTGGTCATTCTGGAACTCTGGTTGCATTTCCTCGTCCATCCTATATGACTCCAGGTTCAGGTTCATGAATGGCTCATTGTTGGCCTTGAGGCACTTTTCTCTCTCGTATGACCATGTTTCTTGATGGGCAGCATACAGATCCTGCTTCTGGCATTTCATATCCGTGAATCTGATAGATTACGTGGGATCCATTCCTTGGCTTTGGGAGTGAAGGAAGGCTTTAAACCTGACTTTGGTGATCCCGTTTATAGGGCCATACTCATAATCTCAGGGAGATTAGCTTTTCTTATGGTGGCACTTCGCCATCATGTGTCCCATCTGGTAACAAAACTGATATACATGTTTGGCGTCCTCTTGTTTAACGTAGATCACCCTCTGGAGGCCTATGTTACGGATAAACCTGGGAAGAGCTACTTTTTTGTCTTCATCCAGGGCGCAGGTTCACACAAAGCTTCCACTGTATGGGGATGAAGACACTTGGTGATGTAATGGCTGCCAGCTTGCCAAAATTTGCAAACCTCTTCATAGTATGTCAGGCTGATGCAAATTGCTTCATGACCCATTCATGGTCATAGTCCGTCAGAAAGTTGTGAAAAGTCACCCATTTCACTGTCTAATTTGCATATTGGGTGGGTTAAATGTAGGCAGGAGTCCTTATATCTAATTCCTACCTCTAACAGTCATCTTCAGTCAAGTTAATTGGGGAGTGAATTTCGATATAAACATGTTCTGGTACACAGTGGTGGTCAAAATCGCACCAGCAAGTATGCTTTCAAGCTCCTGGTATATATTGACTATCAGGTCTAATTATTACGTTTCTCTGATCAATTGAAGGTGGATGAAAATTGCATCCTAAAGGTAAGGTTTGGGAGCCTGTCAGTCAGAGAACCTGCCATTGATAAAAGCTCAATTAAAGTCTACATGACTTCTGGCGCCTTTTCATGACTCCTCATGATGGGCAGATGCCACGCTATATAATATTTTATTTACACAAGGTGTTGGAGCCTCCGCTGGGGTTTCCCCTTGAAAATCTAGCTGATCTCTTCATCTAAGTTTTATCATCAGGTCAAGAAAACTTGCACTTGGTGCATATGGATACCCCATTTGTGGATGATGCTGGCCATAGCTGAACTTATCTGAGGGCTTGTTACCCCTATGCTTCCTGTTGGTGAGAAGCTGAAGCGATACCAGGTAAGCGAGGCCTCGGGGTGGCATGTCTCATGAAAGTATTCAAGTAGCACTTTCAGTGTTATTGTGTTTCGTTGACACTAGTCTCAGAAAGTGACACTGTTACATCCAGTGTTGTTGAATAGGCATTAAACTTCTTTTTGAACCTCCGCTCACTCCACTGGAAGGCTTCTGCTGGGGTAAACCCCTCTGCTATGTAGGGGTGGCAAGAGAAGGCTCAGGTAATGACTGTTTTCAGTCATGGATTGATTCAACCCAAATGCCAATCTTTAGCCAATACCATCCAAGTTCAGGGGTCATAACCCCTCACATGGTCGCTACTGCTTGGGACGAAATCTTGTGTTCAATCCAAGTGTGGGCTGTGTCAGGTATGAATATCGCCATATCCCAGTTCGCTGCTGCAGCCAGAGGAGCACAATCCCGCCAGAGGTTTCATTTTTCAATTATAAAGAGCAGTTGCACAAGGCCTTGTGATTATTCTTTTTTACCCCTAATCTGGCCCAGTCCCACACTTGTTCTATAATAATATTAGCGCAAAGCCAATACTTCATCTTGGCTGGGGTAAATCATTGGCACTCCAGTTAATAGCAATTTCTGGCGACCACTCCCAGAATGGCCCCCATTCTACAGATTTTTCCTTCGTCCAACCAGCCTGTAGCAGGTTAGATTCCATAGCAGGTGGGATCTGTATGTATGACCAGTGCAGGGCTTTGGTGGCCTTAAAACTTGCTGTAATCCACAGTAGTGCCTTTTCAGGTGAGAAGGTAGTATTGTACAATTTTAGGGCTGTTTTAGTAGAGAGAGCGTAGCATGCCCAGTTGAGCGCTATTATAGTGTTAGGAAACATTTTATGTGGGCATTTAATTCTGACAGCAAAAGCCCTGAGCTATTGGCCAAAATTTCCATTTTTGCAGGGATGCCCGCCTTGTTTAACTTCATGGCCTCGTAGAGGTCAATGCCTGCATCTAGCCATGTCTTAGCATCCTCAAGTTTTAAGTCCTTGCAGACTGCTGCCTCCACTGCTTGGTAGTCCACTGGAAGTTTCGTCCCTTCAAGGGCCTGCTCTATGCATATGCACAATGTTTAAATTTTTTTGCTAACTTGATCAGGACGTGTGTATCAATCCACTGCTTCATGAATCCAGCCATAAAATTTGTTTATTCATCATCTTACCACTGCAACAGGGGATATGGCTTTTAAAATCCATTGGTTAACAATCAAGTTTGTCTTGATCGTTGCATTTTGACTCAGATTCAGTTTTTCTGAATCTGAGTCAAATCATTTAAAAAATACTTTTGGCTCAGTTGTTTTGGGCGCTGGGTTGTTCCTCGCCTGAGTTGCATATTAAACTCATATGAGCCTAATTAATAACTTGTATGAGGCCCCCAAAGGTCAGCCTTTATAAAGCGCGCCTGCCAATTCTAAATCTCACTTCAGAACTTTACACATGGCTTTTCCTTCCTGGGGAGCATTGTCAGTTGCTCCCCAGATGAGATCTGGTCAGCGGGCCCTTTTTATATTTAAATAAAAATAAAGGTTGTTTTGGGGTTAGCATATCTCAATTACCTATTGGTCTTTTTCAGGTGTCCAGTTTTGAGGAGCTTTCACGTGGTTGGGTCAGACCAACCACAAGGACTTTGCATAACCAACTAGTAGTAGGCAATGTTTGGCGCTGTTGGTTCCCCAAACATCTCCTTACTTGGTTAAGCTGCTTTGGTTTCTTGTCAGTGCACCAAAGAATAATTTTATTATATGGCAGTTGGAAACTGAGATTTTCAAATTGTGACATATTCTGAAATTGAATGTGCGCTGCACGCCTCTGATCCCCAGTTTGGCCAACCTCAGTGGTCACTTGGTCCCAGTTGTCAAGGAACCAGCACCAGTGGGAACAAATTACTGATGGCCAACCTTGACCCAAAGTGATCATCAATTGAAAATCCTGGTGGGCCTCCCACTCACCAGGCATTCAGTTGGTTCCGAGGGGACCTGTCCCAGCAGAGTTCCTCACCCACAGATGGTCTTCCCAGAAAGGGAATGGCCATTCAGCTGCACTGAACTGTGCGCCCCTCTCACGCTTCTGTTGGAGAAAGCACCTTCCTTGTCAGGATGGGAAGACCATCACCAACAGGAGCCTGGGAGGTGGTGCGCAACACAGCCAAGTGCTGGGTGTGCGTCCTCAGGCTGTGTGGACTGATTCTGGCAGCCCAGTCCTGATTTTCCCTCGACATTTGTCTTTTCACTTGAGGGGCCAGAGTTGTCCAGGCTAATTTTCCTGGGGCAAGTTACCTCAAGCCCCAGGAAACCCTCATAGTGGCAGCCTTCCGCTGTGGGGCCCCTCTATGGGGACGGGCCCTTCTCTAGCAGGGGGTAATGTAACAATCAAGTTCATCTCAATTGTTGCATTTTGACTTGAATTCAGATTTTCTGAATCTGATTTGAATCATTTTAAAAATACTTTTGGATCGGTCATTTTGGGCGCTAGGCTGTGCCTCACCCAAGTTGTAGATTAAGCTCATATAAGCCTAGTCAATGACTTAGTTGAGGCCCCCAAAGGTCATCCTTTATAAGGTGCGCTTGCCAAATCTGAAGCTTACTTTGGAATTTTACCCCTAGCTTTCCCTTCCTGGGGAGCATTGCCAGTTGCTTCCCAGATGAGCTCTGGTTGGCGGTCCCTTTTTATATCCTGAAGGAAAATAAAGGTTGTTTTGGGTTATCATACCTCACTTACCTGTTGGTCTTTTTCAGGTGTCCAATTTTGAGGAGCTTTCACGTGGTTGGGTTGGACCAACTATGAGGACTTTGAAAACAAACTAGTAGTAGGCAATGTTTGGCGCTGTTAGTGCCCCAAACCTCTCCCTACTTGGTTAGGCTGCTTTGATTGCTTGTTGGCACACCAAAATCTCATTTTATTATAGGGTGTCAGAAACTGGGATTTTTTGATCATGGCAATTGGGACACCATCACATATGGGAACTGCAGATTTTCCTTTGTGTCACCTCATGTGCAGAGATGCCCCTATGGGTCAGCATGTCCTTCTGCATCAGTGTATATTTCTCAGTGTGTTATAAGGCGAGAAATATTTTCTTGGAATGGTTTGGCATATTCATGTTTTTTTGCCATTACTTTTATTTTTTTGTTAGTGGATTTAGGTTGTCTGACAATTCTGAGTTAGATCCCAAAAAAACTGTAACCTCATCTGAGTTTGAGCCCAACAAGGGGTTAGTCAAATGAGAAGACCAATTTTAATATGGGATATTTGCCAACAACTTTTCCCAAGCTGTATAGATATTGGAAGCACCCAAAGCATATGTTACCTCATTGTGTTTGGATCCAATAAGGGGTTATTTGATTGGAGGACTGACTTTTGTTGGTGATAATTGTTCTCAAAATATCTTCAGTTTTATTGCTTTTGGGATTCTTGAAGCGGCCATAACCTCATCAGACTTTGGGTCTGATAAGGTTTAGTTGAATGATGGGACTTATTTTTATTGGGTAATATTGTCAAAAAAACTTTCTACAATAGCACTAATTTTGGATCTCATCCAATTATCTTTGTTTAACTCATGGTGATCACTTCCCTGCATGGGGATTGAACTGTTGGGAGATGGCCCCCTGGTAGATAGGGCTTTTACCATCCCTGAAGAGGATGTATGCTCAATTTTTGGGGGGTACTGGGCTAATAAAGGGCTTTTTAGGGGTATTATCCACTAGTACCTTTTCTTTGCCACCAAGTTGCCCCATTGGTGGAACTGCCAGACTCTACCAAAGTGGTGGCTGTTGGTACTCCTTGAGGTTAAGCTGCTTTTGGAGGGTGTCAGATAATTACAAGTTTGGTATTGTAAAGAGAGTTTTTAAGATGAAGTAAGTAATATTGGTCAAAAGACCTTGATTGATTATTGGTGGAGCCCCTTGAATTAGGGTAACACTTTTATTAGTACAACTCGGGAAAATAATATGAGTTTGGTCTGTTAGATTGCGCCAACTGTGTGGCAGAATCAAGGGAGCCATTTGGAGGTCCCTCCCCATCTTACAGAAAATTTAGTTCAACTTACACCACGGAGACCAGCCTCTTTTATAAGGTTGGAGGGGGACTCTTAAGATGAAAATATTTTCCCATTAAAATGATTGGGTAAAATATATCAAACCTTACCTTAAGGATCTATACAACCTTTCATTGATTGACCATTTCATAAACGTGAGGCAAGTCTCAAAAGCTCCAACAGGTCAAATTTCAATATTCCCTAATTCAGACTTTATTAAGCAATCTGAACTTCAAGCCTTGACAATTTAAATACTAAGTATTAACTTATTAAGAAAGTTTGTTTTGTTAACCTCCCCATGGTGGCTAATAAAAAATTATACATAAACTAAATCTTTTAGTATCTTACTATTAGTTTATTATAAGTGGTCAATAACTGCCTAATAATAAACCAACCTTGCAGTAGAGAATAGATTCTCCTGAAAATATTTGTTGGAATTTAGATAAAAAAATGCACCATTGAGCAACACAAAATGCCTAAAATCCAACAGAGTGGTTTGTGTCCCATTATACTTGTTTCTAATTTTGTCATGTTAAATGTGGCATTTGTGGCTAAATTTCTTTGCTGTACTCAGATCTCATCACCAACATCCTTATTAGTCAAGTTTGTTTGGGGTACTTGTGCCACATTGCTGACACTATCATTAGTATCAGTGGATATACCTGCACTGGATGAGTTGCCTATTTGGTGGGAGTTAGTTTTTCTTATAAAAAGGAAGTTACTTTGGGCTGTCAGCTCTATGAGCTAAGCTCTATTAGGCAGGATTCCCTTTTGTAACTGTAGCTGTTAAAAAACACATGTACTAAATTTAATTAAGGATGTAGGTGCAAACTAAAAAAAGGTACATTTGCTGAATTATACTGGGTTATTTCTTCTAAAAGTGATACTAACATGCAAAAGATGTGTGTAAGGTTTGTTTCAGTATCTGATCAATTATTTTATATGTATATTGAAATAGACTGAAAGTGATTGCTTTCAATTGTGGGACCAATACATTACCTGATAAACTTAATTCAGCATTGGTGAAGCAAAAGCCTTGAATCAACTTTTGACTTGATATATATCCTATGGCTAGGGGTATATTCAAAATCTAGGAAAGTTTGAGATCATAGCATGATGAGCTTAAATTTATATAAATATCTATTTTTTGCATAGTTTGACTAATAAAATTAACTAAATGTAATAAAATGAATTATTGAAGATGGTGATTAGTAATTTTTTTGTATATATTGACTAATAAAATTAACCAAACTTAATAAAATTGGATTAATAGTATTTGCTGAGATACTATATAATATATACAATGATTTTTTATATAAAAATAGTGAGGGTTCAAAACTTGATATATAGAGATAGTGATTTTTTAAAACAAAATCAGGAAAAATGCACAACTTTTAAGAACACATTAGCTTTTATAAAAAAGAACTGGATAGAATTTTATAAAAAAAAAGAAAAAGAACACTTTTCAATTTTTTTGAGAAAAAGGACCTTCTTTAAAAAAGTCTCTAAAAAATATGAAGTAATGGAGAAATTATGAATTCATAATAAAACCCTTTTTGAAGTTGGTGCCATATTTTAAATTCCTTTTAATAGCCATTTATAATATATACTCAGCACTATATATTCTAAGTTGCTTATAGCTTACATTTGGACTTAATCTAATATAAGCTTTAATTTGTTTTTAAATTTTATTCGAGGTGGGCCGACCTGGGGACGATACCGCACCGATTAGGGAAGTGAAGAAAATGGGAAAGGTGGATAAAACCCGGAAAACCTCCATGCGCGGCGTATAATAGGCCAGGAACTCCATGGACCGCCTTTGCTATTCGCTATCTCGGTTCGGGGCATTGGTGCGCAAAGCTAACACAGTCAAAATCGTCCCCTACCCAAAGTCCATTACCGGGATCGAACTCGGGAGGCAGTGGTCAGTGCCATATTTTAATTGACTTATAATAGGTATTTAAAATTTATATGCTCAGTACTATATATCCTATGTTGCTTATAGTTTACAATTGGACCCAATCCAGATATAAGATATAATTTGTATTTGTGAGCAAAATTCTATAATTCAATTTAAAATATGGTGCCAACTTCAAAAAGGGGTTTATTGAGGAGGCATAATTATAAATTATTTCATACTTTTTAGAGCTTTTTAAAAGAGGATCTTTTTCCCAATTTTTTTTTAATTTCCCTTTCCTAAATCTACTAAGCGAAATCAAGAAACACCTCAGTGTCGGCTGGACTGCTTCCGTATCGAGGCAAATAATCCTACTCACGATGTGCTTTGAATCGTGTTTCGTGGAATAACGGCGAATCTCCGATTTTCATAACAAACCTTCAACACTTATCCAATATTTAATCCTCAATCTCGAATGATTTTGTGCAACATCCTCTAACCATAAATCAATGACGCAATTTTATAACACAGCTCTAGGCATAAGCAAATAGCATGTTGCTGCTGGAAGTGACTACTGACTCTGTTATGCTTTAATGTGGTATGCTACTTAACTGAACTGTTTATCGACCCACTTTGAATGTACTCGAGCTGCTAACAGTCCTAGTTGTCTTATGAACCTTAGTAACCTACCTTGCTGTTCAACACATAATTATGAGTTCCCCAGATGAAAAAGATGACTTCATTGGATTAGTAGCTATAATGTTTTTGCTTTTCTTACTTATATTGACATCCTTGATATGGTGTATGTGTTGTGGTACTTGCATTGGGAGAGAGCTGCTGGCTCATTTTATTGTATCATGTTCAAACTCAAAAGACGACCCAGATTCTCAATCGTCTGAGCAAATGCTTCCTCAGCATTTTCCACTAACCGACATAGCTTCGGAATAGCTACTTTTAGATGTTTTCGAGTCTTAATCCTAGATTGTATTTTAATTTTTTAACTTGAATTTGACTATTGTATGAGTTTAATAACAGTATTTTATAAAATGAAGCTTGTTGGTATATTTTCTGATACTTTTTTTATAAAATACTATTTTAATATTTTTAAACTAATTTTCTTGGGATATTGCTTTTTTATACTTTTGGCCTGATAGTTTCCAAAGTATTTGAATTGCTGTTTATTGATTTTTAGTGGCATAGTATTGGTCTTTTGATCTCTGGCTTTATTTACAAATCAAAAATCATATGACTTTTTTGTTTTCTTTTTTCGTGCGAAAAAATAAGTTTTAGTTTTATTTAAACTAAAAGTTCTTTTTTCTAATTTTAACTTTCGTCATGATAAAGCTTTTTTGGTGTTTCTTTTATTATAAACGCAAATACTTTACATTAAGTCTTTAAAAATTTCCGTAAAAAATAAAAAGATTCTTATGTTTTAAACTATATATTAGTCATTGTTTTATAGTGTAATTTAGTTATTAACGTTGCTATTTTTTGAAAAGCACGCTTCCTTGCAAACTTTTACATGACCAATTCTGCATGCATTAGAAGCGTTGGGTTATTTAGGGCCAAAAAGTAGAAATTTAAAGCGAAGTAATATTTACAACAAAAATTGTTTTAGAATTTCTTATTTAATTTTACCTGATGTTACATTTCTATGATATTTCTTATGCCTTAGTTTATTGTTGGTAACATAGTCGCTTACTTTTTATTTTGATAATTGATTTCTCTTTAACCCGGATAAACTTTGAATTGATTACATTCTTTTGGAACTATATTTAGCATTACGCTTTTTTATACACTTTTATAAAAATGGCACAATTTTAGTTGATTAAGTTGTGAGGAAATTAAAAAGTGAAGGAAGGCTAAGGAATTAACAGCACACATTTTATATATCAGTTATTCATTTGGTATCTTATAATCAAGTTTTTATAACAGAAATTAAGTGTCAAACTTTAACTGCGTGATCAGGACATCTATAGCCTGCTTTGCCAAAAATGTTTTAAGGGAAGATATTTCTTGTATTTGAATTTGACAAAATTGCTTACCACAAATAGGCTATTTTGACATTTAGCAATTAAACTAAAATATCATACCCTTTACTATTGCCAACTGGCCAAGGGTATGGCTGCAAACAAACTTTAGTCATACAGTTGTACTAAAAGCTAATGCCATTAGTGGTTAAAATATGATGTAACTAAAAAATAATAACATTTAAAACATTTTAATGAACTTTTTACATATACTCAGAAAGAGCTAAAATTGAAAGCATAGAAATTATTATTGGGATTCTAGCCCAATTGGGTCAAAGGATTGAGTAGACAGTTGAACTCAGGACAAGAAAATAATATCTCCAGAGTAATTGGGACTTGATCCTGATCTGGAGGATTGATTACCTCTGCTTTAAAAAATTATGGGAAGTTGGCCAAACAGGAGGAGAGCGAATTATGTTAAGATCTTGCCTCTGAAGTCCCTGGTGATTCTACTCAAAGATTGGTGCCCTAGCCCCTATAAATATTAATCTCTTCAAACAAAGTAGGGATCACAGTTCATCTGCATATTTTTGGTTGCCATGTGTTAAATTTTAGGGTTTTATTAAGCTCACTGGTGCATTTTAGGTCTAAAATCCAACAAATAGGGGATTGAAACCACTGATAAAAATTAAGATAAATAAACACTAAAAACTAGAAAGTTGTGTTTTTATAGTTTTATTAGTTGCCGTGGGGGATAAGAAGTGATTCCCCTTGTAAGTTGATACTTAATACTTAAAGTGTTGAGCCTTGAAGTTTGGATTGCTTAGTAGATTTTAAATTAGGTAATATGGGTGGTGGACCTATCGGATCATTCAAAGCTTGCCTTACTTCATGAATTGGCCAATGGAGTGCGATGACATGAAATTTAGATCTGTGAGGTAGGGTTTTAATATATTTTACCCAATCATTTGATGGGAAAATATTTGCACATTGCAAGGATTCCTTCAACCATATAAAATGGGCAGGTCTCCATGGTGAGTTGATCTAGTTTTGTTGTAAGGTGGGGAGTGACCTCAGAATGGCTCCCTTGACTCTGCAACATGTTTGACGCAATCTGACTGCCCAAACTAGTATTATTTTCCCGAGTTTTAATAGAAGTGTTACCCCAATTTGTGGGGTTCCACCAAGAATTAACTATGATCTTTTGGCCAATTTTTTCATCATTCACCTCTGAACCACTCTTTTTTTGATACATCAGGCTTGTAATTGTCTGATATTACCCCCTTTGAGTGGTAGGGGGAATAAAGTCACAAGAACTGTCCATGCACTCAGTTAATTATAACCCCAAAAGCAAGGGATTTAGTGGAGTACTCATCCCCTCTTTATTAGTGATAACAAAGGGCCCTTCCCAGATGGATCCAAGCTTTTCTTTTCTAGGCAGGATTCAATTGTGGTAGTAGTGTACCAAGTCTGCCACTTGAAAGGAAGGTAGTGGTGGCTGGAGCACATTGGCTGCTTGACCCTCTTTTGTGACAGTTTTTGCTAAATTGGTCAGTACCTCATACTGTGACTGGATGATGTGCTGCGCCAACTTCTTCATGGCTTGATCTGGATCAGTTCTAGCTGAGAAAATATCTTTTGTGAGTAGAACAGGCACCCCAGGTTCTCAGCCATACAACACATGGAATGAGACATCTTAAGGATCTGGTGGTAGCTGATCTGGTAGGCCATGAGGGCACTTGGTAAGTACAAATCTCAATGGAGGGAGTTTGAAGTGGCCATTTTCCATAATATATAGACTTAGGTCCCAATGGATCGTTTCAAGTGCCATTAGTCAAGGGGTTATAGGGGGCAAAAAAGAGCTGTTGCATGCCCATGTTGGTAGCAAGGATCTTCACCACTTGGGAGGTGAAGTTTTTACCATTATCACAGAGCAAAACTTGGGGGCAACTGTAAGTCTTGGGGACCAGCCCTTGAAGCTGGATAGGGTTAAGCACCCTTTCTGGATGAAGAGGGGCTCCAAGACTCCCGTGGACCCTCTGTTGCAGCTGAGTGACCTCGCCCACATGATAGATGAGCGCTTGGTGACAGCTTTTCTCCCCAAAGCTGTCTCACTCCCACCCCTTCCCCCCTCTTCAATCCTGGTAGGATTAATAGAAGGGGTCTGCAGGGAGATGGCTCACATCAGGGGGCGTGGAGAGGGTCCTTGTAACGGGCGGGTTCGCACCAATATGCAATGAACAAATTGGGCAGTAAGAGCCAAGTTACTGACCATACTAGGTACAGGCTGGCAGAGGCCCATCCCCAAACCTGACTGCCATGTCTTGTCGTTGCCACATATTCTTAGACCACTGTTCCCATGACACTGCACATCAGTAGCAGGGTCTGGGACCAGGAAAGGGCCGAGAACAATGCCAACGCCACACTGAGCTCACTGGCGGAGCTCATGACTTTAATCCAATCTGACCTTTCTTACTAGAATAAATTTAATAAAATTTCAAGCTTAGAAAAATTCTTTATTTTCAATTTCCTTGTAGAAGACACAACTGCCCTACAGGGCTGCAGCATCTTCCCTTAAATAATCCGTTGCAAATATTGAATAAGCTTTCCATTTTGTTAGACTCCTCCAAACCCCAACCACCACATTGTTAGCAAAGAATCGTCATCCCACCAGATCACCATCCACACCTTGCATAAGCCCATCATCATTTCGCAGAGGTGATTTGGATTTGGGATGGTGATTTCACCTGGCTCTGAACTTACTAAATTTGATGCCCGTTAAACCAGGGCCACATTTGGATTGACTTCCACCTGATACAAGTCAATGCACAGATCAGGTGCCTCCTAATTTGTTACAGTCCTGAGGCCACCCACTTCCCAGGCAAGCCATGGCCAAAAATTGGGGAAATTGCAATTCCCAGTGTTGAAGCCCAGCTGGTAATTTCCATACTGGGGGAGCCAGTCCAGGCTGGCCAGCTTCAGAAGCCAGATCAGAACATGGCTTGGATCAAAAACCCAGTTTTGAACGGCTCAGATCATCAGGTCTGACGTTCTGAGGCAGATCCAAGAAGTTTGGATTGTACAAGCTGCCCAATTATGGGATTAGCCCAAATTGCAACAAACCCAATCTATGGACCCCTGCCTTCTGAGACAAATCTGGAACGCTCCAGCCATGCAAATAGGCAAATTTGAGTCATCGGGACCCAGATTGGCAGTATCAATTTGGCTTAGTCTTAAGAAGTCGAAAAATTTGCAAATATTTTCTAACATTTTTCCAAATTGGGAGCTGCCTTGCACCCCCCTTCAAGCTAGCCAACTGAATCCCCCTCCCATTCCCCAAATAACCAATCCCCCAATACTTTCCTAACTTTCATACTGATAAAAGGCAACTGGCTCCACCAAGGGCAGTTGTCAGTTCATTCTTTTTTTGTCTTTGTTGAAATAAAACCAATAATCTGCCTAGTTTGCCACAGACTCTGTCTGCATTAACATGACTTTTAAATGATTCTGTCAATCGATCTGATGAAGCGCGCCATCACCCAGATCTTTTTCCTGATGTTCACTGACTGGATTATCTGGTCACTCGATCCTGCCATGTGGCAGTGGATCATAGATGTAATAATCTGTCCTGCCCCCAAAGGTGAGGCCACTGTTCTGTTTGTTTCCTTGCATCCGTTATATGAAGTCCCTTCCATTTGTTTGGGCGTCAAGTCTGCTGAATCTGCTCCCCAGTTGGAACAGCATCAAGGCGCCCCTGATTCAATGCGCATGGGTTCAGATCCCTTAGCTGCCTCCGCCACTACAGGTCTAGCTCACCAGCGGGTCCTAGAGTGTCCCCTTCAGGGGGAAACTCGGTCTCAGCCCCTCTCATGGGGCTCACCCTACTTTTACCCATGTTTCCCATAATGTGGCAGCCTCAGTGCCGCCTCCCGCTGGCGCGCAAGCCCCCTATCAGAATCTGAAGGCCAGCAACCGCGAACCCTGGATGAGTCATTGTCCTCCCTGCCTCTCCCGCCCTTGGGGGTTGCCCCCATAAGACTCGCGGTTGCCCCCAATGCAACCATTTGGTTTGCCTTGGGGGCCTTTGGTATGTTACTGAACGTTTGCTTCCCTCACGTTCCCTGTAGATCCCCACTTATATTAGTCACCTGGACCGTTATGCCCCTGGCATTATGAGGCCTCCACTGGGTGCTCATGCACCCCAACTGAGAGCTGTTAAAATCTTAGGCTTTGTTGCTCGCTTTTAGCCCTGGATTTCAACTGCACAGATTTGTGGATCCTGGCGTTGTTTATTTGAGTAATTTTGATAGACCAGGGCAATAATACTATGAAGACTATTATTATGGTTGATTGACTAAAAGCCACGTTGAGAGTAAATTTCAACGCTAAACTGGTGCTTCTTCCTCTTGAAGATATCTTGATCTGGTAGGGAACACTTTCCCTATTCCCTTCTTGCATAGCCAAGTGGAGATTTGATAAAACTAACCTAAGGATATCTAATCCTTGCACTCTTCTCTTAAGAGTAATGTTAAAGCAACCAATGTTTAAGAACTAAGCTAATATCAATTTGAATCTAATTTTATTAGGGAATTATTTGGGGTTTGTATAGTTAGAATCAGCACACAACTTTTCAGCTGTCCGTTGAGAATATTTGTGCTCCTATACTGGTTTTGATCCTTATTGTTAGGCACCAAATCTCGTCAGGTACCGTTGCCTTGGGTTTTTTAGGCAGCGTAATCCTTGGGCGTTCGGTGGACCAAACAAATTGATATTAGGTACACAAAACTGATTGTTTTGGCCAATGACAATTTTACTCTTCATCTGGTGTTTAAACATTTTCGTAGTTTTCGATGTCTCCAATCTGTTCCACTCTGAATGATTCCCTATAATTCAACCATCAGGTAATATCCCAATATCAAATTATTGCTTAATTTTGTTGGGGATGATGTCTAACGAAATTATCTGTTGGCAGCCTCAAATATCATTGGGGATAATTCCCAACAAATAATTCATTAGTTGGCTACTTCTAATATCATCAGGGATGCCACCTGACAATATTCTCATCAATCAGCCACTATTGCCAATCCTCTACAATTATAACCTAATTGTCAAATCTCATATTCAGTCAAAGGATTGGATTATGTGGTCATCTGCAATTCTGACAGGAGCCTAGTCTAGTTCTTCTTAGCCATATCCGTGACAGCAACCATGTTAAGCAACGATATACTGATAGAGAAAAGTGAAAGTGGATTTGGCCATCTGAGCTGGAAGAGTCACAGCCTTGACCCAATTGGTAAAGTAATCAATCCCTACCAAGATATATTAATTTCTTTTCATATTTTGGGGTAGAGGGCCAACCACATCAAGACTTATTGCGTGGAAAGGCCGTTGAGGGGTGGTAGGTTGATATTATATTTGGTTTTGAAGCTAGATTGCTTTTTACATGTCAAACTGACATCCAAGATTTTGATGATGGTCTCCCATGATTCCCTCCCAGTAGTAGCATTCTTTTACCAACTCATAGGTTTTCTGCACTCCACCATGCCCCAAGATGGCATGAGACTTCATAGTGACAGGTAATTGCTCAGATGGTCAGAGGTGGGGGTAACTAGTGCACCCCTACTTTATTGTATATTTCACATTATCTACATTAGTGTTACAGGATTGTCAAGAAAGCATCTTCTGGACGGGTTCATTCTCATCCTCCCAAGCGTCAGGGTTATTAGGAGGTCATGACCCTCTCCGCTTCACTGTTATCTAAGTGAAGGATGGGCAGCCAAGTCAACCCATCGAAATTCATGTGGCTCATCCTGTCTCAGTGCTCAATGGTCATATCATAGTGCTGGAGCTTCAAATCCCAGTGTGCCAATCGCCCAGTGGGATCTTTCATATCCTTTAACAACTTTAGGGAGGCGTGGTCAGTGATCAATTTAAAAGAGGTCCCATATAGGAAATGGCAGTAATATTTAATAGTGAGCAAGACAGCAAGGAACTTCTTCCAGTGACGCTATAGTTTTGTTCTTCCTTAGAAAGCATCTTGCTGAAGTAAAATATGGGATTATCAACCCCATGCTTATCTAGTTGAGCCAAGATAGCTCCAACAGCATAGTCAGAGGCATCTGTAAACAGCATTAAGGGTTTACTATAGTCAGGGTGGCGTAGGATTGGACGTCGCTGCAGCAGCTTTTTCAGTGTTTCAAAAGCAGCCTGTTGTTTCACTCTCCAATGGGAAGGGGTTTTCTTAGCTAAAAGGCGTATGAGGGGCTTACTGAGCTGAGAAAATTGGAGAATTGATGATAGTACCCCATCATGCCCAAGAACACCTGAACATCGTGGAAGGTTTTGGGTGCTGGCATTTTGATATCACCTCAACCTTATCATGAAGAGGCTGGATCCCATCTGAGGAGATACCGTGGCCCAGGAAATCCAACTTTTTCTGGAAGAATGTGCATTTGGAGGACTTCATCTTAATTTGAGAGGTCCACAAGCGTTGAAAACTTCCTTTAAGTGTGAAAGGTGCTCGTTGAACATTTGTGAGAAGATGTGATATTGTCAAGATAGACAATTATGCAACTAAGCTTCAGGTCCTGCAAGATATGGTCCATGGCTCGCTGAAAACTTGCAGGTACATTGCACAACCCTTGTGGTAGTTGGGTAGGTTAGAAGAGACCCTCACTGCAGATAAGCGCACACTTTTCCTGGTCTTGCGGAGAAAGGTCCATCTGTCAGTATCCGCTAGCCAAGTCCATGGCAGAGAAGAACTTGGACCCAGAAAGTTGGGCCAGAGCGTTGTCAATTTGGAGGATTGGATAGCTGTCCTTCTTGGTGAGGTTATTCATCTTGAGGTAGTCCATAACTACCCAATGCCTACCATTCTTATTTTTTATGATCAATAGTGGAGATGACCAAGGGCTTTGAGAAGGCACCAGTAGCCCCGCGTCCAGTAACTATTTAAGCTCCGTCCTCATCTGGAGCTCCTCAACGTTTAATTTCTAATAAATGCTTGGATTGGATGGGCTCAGCATTAACAAAATCAATGGTGTGGCTCCAGACCTTCATATGCTCATAGTTAGCATTAGATTTGGAGAAATGTCACTATAAGACTCCAGTAAAGAATGAATTTTATTAAGCTCAGAGGGAGCTAGATCTTCAGAAATATGAACTTTGGGCAAAGTGAATATCATTTGGTCAGTGGTTAAGACCATGTCTAACATAGACCCAATACAATGGACTTGTTGGATGTCCTCAATTGGAATCAGCAGGACTTTTTCAATCTCTTGATGCTTCTTTACAACCATGTCCTTGTTAGTGAGATTCCCCAGCAGAAGATTAATAGGTCTCTGGTAGGCAGAGTCTAGGATACCTGGCAACACCCGAGGTTCCAAAGGACTTAATCCATCAATACTTGTTAAGTGTAATAGGAAGTTGCGGGAGATTTGCACAGTAATCTTGTTGTCTATCACCTTTTGTTCACCCGCCTTAACTACTACCTCCTCTGACGCATACAATGGAAGGCGCTCTGAAGCATCCACGGTTTCAGGCAGCTTTTTTGTGTTTCTGCCCAATGTGGTATAAATAAAGGTGAAGGTAGATGAAGGGTACTCAAATACACATGTATATTCTTTCTTCTTAAGCTCATCGCTTGTAGACTAGGATAACTTCATAAATTAGAAGGGAGAGAAATCATTTTTTCATATTGACGATTCCATCATAAAAATCATAAATTGAGTGCCAATGAGCAGGTCATATGCGTTATTTTCCAATGCCACAGTGGGGGCAGACAGTAGGAGTTTCCCAATTCATATTGATAGAAGAGTAGGCTCCAATAGAACGCATGTTTTTGGCCCCACAGTTCTGAACTCTTGCGAATAGTCAAGGTCAGAAACTAACTTAAATTTTACTTATAACCTTTGAAAAAATCAAATTCATGGGAGAACCCGTATCAACGTTGGCTAGAGTGTGCATTTTATTGATGTCAATCTCTACTTTAGTTATTGTGCTACCAAAAGTAGGGGGGAAATAAAGAACCTCCTTAAACTGGAGAGTGGAGGCAAGGCGTTGAGCCATCACATGGTATTTATCTTTTTTAGATTGGAGGTTATGAACCTGCTGAGTGGATAGGAACACTGTCCCAATAAGATGATCAGCATCACTAGCAGTATTAATCACCTCTGAAAACCTCAATAACTTTTGAAGGTAGGTTTGTCGTGGTATCATGGCTATATCAATTCTTTCAGGTCTCAGCCTATCTTGAATCTTCACTTCCATTGGAGCTCCCAAGACATAATATCCTACATCTTCACCACCATCTTCAGTCTCATCATCAGAGGGATTGTCAGTGCACCTCAACGAGTTACTAAGAGGAAGCTGAGAAACTGGCTTATTCTCCTCACAGGGGTGGGCTTTATCACTTTCATCTACCCTTTTGACTTTTGAAGGGAGCATCATAGCTGCACCAGCTTTTGGTGGAGGCGTTGGAAGTGTAATGGTTTAGACTTTTGCCTTAGAAGTGACCGGCTTGGGCTGCCACATGGCCACAGATTTTGAAATAGGGCAGCCTGAGGTGAGGCTGAGGGGGATCAAGGCAGCAGCTTGGACGGATGTGATATTTTATCCACCTTAGTAGACTACTTGAAAAGAGGAGAGTCAGGCAAAGGGATAACTGACTTCACCGGCTGAGCTTTTGGAACTGAAGCTGGAAGGGAGCGCTGTCCCATAAATTCCAGTATTTTCTGGCTATCCTCACATGGTGAAGGAGTATCTTGTCGCTGCAGCTCTGCAGAAGCAGGGTTCCAGAGGGATAAATCCATAGAAGAGGCTGGAGAGGTAAGAGTTGATTCCCACTTTGAAGCTCTTTGCAGAAGCTCAGGTTCATGAAAGTCAGCCATTGCTAGAATTGCCTCTTTGATATCCCATATAGTTTGGAAGGTGTGCTTGACTGCGGAGATATACATTTCTAAAAAGGGATAAGACGCCAAGCTAGCCAAAGTAGCTGCAATAGCATCATCTAGAGGAAACAGTTTGGCCACCAACAGAGGTTGAGCTTTGCTATCGATTTTCTCAACAAATGAGGGGATCAATTCTTCCTCTTGAAGGCTAAGGCACATAAAGGACTGTTTTTCCATTGTAAACTCTGCTTTGAAATAAACTCGTCAATCAGCGCTTGTTTAACCTCCGCCAAGGTAGAAGTGTAGCCATATGAGGAACCATGATCTCCTGAGCCATCCAATTCATGCAGGGAAGGTATTACCTAATTTTTTGATTGTCAGTCGCTCCACCATTGCATATTTATAATCATAAAGGAAGGAGGCGATACTACCCTCACTAGGTGTGTACTTGTCTCAGAATGGATGTTTAATTATAAAAGGGAGGACCCATAAGGGCCTTGAGAAGAGTGTTGCTCAAGCCTTTTGAGGCAAGACAAAGCACTAGCTAGTTGTTACTCTAAAGCAGCTGATCTTGGTTCCAGAATAGTTTTCATTTTTAAACAGGATTTTTTTGGTATACAGGGTCCCCTGTAGTAAGCACCACTTGTTGGATTTTAGGGCTTTATTAAGCTCTCTGGTGCCTTTTAGGCTAAATTCCAGAAAATAGGGGATTTAAACCACTGATAAAAATTAAGATAAATAAACACTAAAAACTAGAAAGTTGTGTTTTTATAGTTTATTAGTTGCCGCGGGGGATAAGAAATGAACCCCTTTAGTAAGTTGATACTTAATACTTAAAGTGTCGAGGCTTAAAGTTTAGATTTCTTAGTAGATTCCAAATTAGTTAATATGGGTTGACCTATTGGATCTTTCAAAGCTTTCCTTACTTCATGAATCAACCAATGGAGTGCGATGACATGAATTTTAAATCTGTGAGGTAAGGTTTTGATATATTTTACCCAATCATTTGATGGGAAAATATTTGCGCATTGCAAGGATTCCTTCAACCATATAAAATGGGCAGGTCTCCGTGGTGTGTGTTGATTTAGTTTTGTTGTAAGGTGGGGAGTGACCTCAGAATGGCTCCCTTGACTCTGCAACATGTCTGGCGCAATCTGACTGCCCAAACTAGTATTATTTTCCTGAGTTCTAGTATTAGAAGTGTTACCTCAATTTGTGGGGTTCTACTAATAATCAATCAGGATCTTTTGGCCAATTTTTTCATCATTTACCTCTAAACCACTCTTTTTGATACATTGGACTTGTAATTATCCGACACTATGCTAATACATAGCTAAGATCAAGGATATTCTGGGATAGGGACAATTTTACCCTTATTATTATATTTATTAAATTTTTCTTATATTAGGCTCTTTAAAAACCCTGAATATTTATCTGGATGGTTGGAATCTTTCCTCCCATCTTGACAAAATCTGGTGCTCCCTGCCTAGTATCCCCAAGTCCCCAGCGAACAACAACTACCATTATAAACAGTGACTCTGCCTCAGAATCATCCTCCCACTGTGAACCCCCTCACCTAAGTCAGTGGTCAGTTAACATGAATATAAAACCTTTTGCTGCATCATGGAATCTACATCTACCAATTTTATGAAGGTAGACCTTACTTCCCTATTCACTGAACATTATCAGATACAGCTTTTGGTCTTCTTAGATTCTGTTCATCTCCTTAACATGGGGCTTTGTTCCAGCTGGATGAGTTAATCAAAGACAAGCTCTAGCCTACGACTCAGATGATAAGTTTTTTGTTCTACTGCTACCTTTGACATTGATCAAGTAGGACTAGGATGTACTTAGTGCTATTTGTATCAATTCATTTACCCAACCTTATAACTTTTGTTGCAGGTAGAATGATTCCATCATCAAGAACTCCTCTACCACCTTACCCTATTTGAAACTTCATATAATCAACTTAAAGAGTTCTATAATTTCGCCTCCATTTTCAGTGGAGAGAATTGGAGTGCTAAAAAATATACAACTCCTGAATAACATGCAGTCTCTACTAACTTCCCTCGATGAAATGGTGATCAGATATATATATTCCAAACTCTCTATACACTTTAATTATGTGGAATTCATTATTTACAACCAGATTGAAATATCACAGCATAAATATGATCTCAGGATAGAATTCTAAGAGAATTCTTGGGAGATCAATTTTTTATAAAGAAATTGATTTATTAGACCCAGAAAACCTTAGATAATACTCAATTTCTGGTCTTCCATTATGCCTGATTACCGGCTCTCCTAGGCTATTAACAGGTTAGCTTACCAAGAGACATACTCAGCTTCTTGTTGTAGTAGGTAAAATTGCTTTGCACCCAGTTAGGATGCATTGCTAAGGAGAGTAAACTCACCCAAAATGAGGTACATTAAGATGGTGAATTTTCTCTATCCACTCATCAGGGTCAAATTGGAGCTTGGCAGCATTACCTGTCTTTATGCAATGGTTGGAGCAAAAAGCATCACTATCAAACATCAGCTCAAGTTTAAGAAAACAAATTTTATTATAAAATATTATTTGACAGTTGAACCAGATCTTTGCCTCCAGGACCACCTGTAGGAATCCAGATCAAGTACGCTCACTTGGTGCTATGCCACTGAATACCACAAAGGATTTTAATAAAAATAAAAAGTAGATAATATAAAAAATGAGTTTTATAAAATTTATAATGAAAGTGCAAGGGTAAAAATGGAAAAGAAATCCCTTTCCGACTTTCAATGATTAAGATTTATACTATTTTGAATGTCAGAGGGATTCAGGGATAAGTTTAGAATAGCTGCGATGCTTTCCTCTTTAAGTAATATGCAAGTCGATCCTATCAGATCATGGGGGAAAATTAGATAATTAGTGGCAAACAGACAAAGGGGTTTTGAGGCGGAATATACCCATGTGGCAGGGTTTTAATGTACCCCAACCAATCACCACTCAAGAAAATATTCTCACCTCAGGGGCCTGCTGCCACACCTATAAAGGGAGTAGCTCCTGCGTAGGTGTGGTGAAAGACTTAGTGCTGGTTGGGGGAGTACCCTCCGCTGGTTTCCCCAAAGTCCATCATGAAATTGGCAAAATCTGATCGATTGTTTATAGAAAGTGTCTGTGAAAGTTTTTAACTGGTGTTACCCCAATTTAAGAGGTTCCACCGAGAATCAGCCAGGGTCTTTTGGCCATTCTCATTGACATTTTCGCTGAAATTGCTTGTAACGCGATGGGGAATCACAGATGACTGACATTTCCCTTTTTTGGTGGAGCTTGACCTAAAACATTTTTATTTTTGAGCCAAGAAGGTAAATTTATGACACCACCCTTCATACAAACCATGAGCAAATTGACCTTATTATTGACAATGTGTATGAATTGCACCCTAAAATAGATACCTTTCAACAATATGAATGTCCTGGTAACACAAATCCTCTTAGGTTGAATTGAACTCTTGTGTCCCTCTAAAAAGTCACGAGCCAAACCCTCTAGGCAACATGTGTTAGCCCTCTTTTAAAGAGAATATGTCTCAGGAAAAGGAGATGTCTTTCTTCCTTTACTGTTATGAGAGCTCTATGGAGGAAGCTACCAATCATCAAAAGCTCAAGAATTTATCCACTTTCCTCATCTGAGTTGCCCAAGACATTATAGTTTACATTTAATGAATTGCCGCACTTGGGCTAATGCTAAGGCTGCATTAACCAAAGAATTCTGGAGTGATTTAACCTTAGCTAATTATTAAATTCTTTCATGATGATAGTTAAATCAAGGAGAATATAACATTAAGTTTGTCCACAAGTTTTATATCAATGACTAAACTTTTGTTGGAGTAATTGAATCGCATTTGATGATGCCATCACCTCTGATTTTTATGCATTTCAATTCATGTCCAATATCCAGTTATACCTCAAGGCTTCTAAGCACAATCTCACCTTCTGCTGCAGTAAAAGAAAGCCTTTATGGATCTTCCTGATTTCTATAAGACTGCCAGACCACCTCACTTTGCACCTTAAGATCAACCCCATACTATAGTTATGTGCCATCTGAAACTCCTACCCAGAAAAAGTTCTTCATTTATTGCAAATTTACCAACCACATCATGTAAGGCTGCTTCCATTGCCTCAGAATGACACAAAAAAGGACTATTCAGATTGGGGAAAGAGGTTCCCTCTGGTGAAAAATCCCATGAACCTCAAACTACCAGTTCTATGAAAATAATTCTGGCTGTTTTGTTTTAGCCACCCCAGTTGAAGTCAACGTGCCCACTTTTATTCAAGGCTATAAATATTAGATATATCAAATTCTACATTGGACAATTCACTACACAAATTATTACAGTCAGCTCTGTTGATTAATTATAAAGGTTCTATTAATAAAACCTCAAGAAATTTGAAAAACTTTAAATTTGGCCTATACAAAAACCATAGCTGGCCTCACTGCATGTTCCCTCCAACTTCCTTCTAATAGTTAAATCACAGTTTGGATAATCAGTTTTACAAGCAGAAATGGTAGTTTAAAAAATTGAAGTTGAGGTCATAGTAAACACTAGCTCCCTAGTTCACTTTATTTCCCTCTCACTTATTAAAAAATTAAAAGGCTCTTGATTTAAGGGGATGGAAGGCGAGTCAGTAAGGGCGTACAGCTACCAACCTGAAGGTTGCGGGTTCAATTCCCACCCTTTGCACATCAATTGGGGTGCCAGCCAAAGGAAGCTATTGGCGGTTAGTAGGTCTAATAACACGAAAAACTTACCCATGACGTAACCAGAAAAATTTGAGTCCCAATCTGGAGGTGGAAAAACTTTCTTCGATGGAGTTGACCTTATTCAGGTTTCATGTCATTTCTTTCTTTTGGTAATGCCTGTCCCCTGGTCAGCTTGCCTCAGTTAAACAAAAAAAGGCTCTTGATTTAATTCATGAGGCTGATACAGAAAATTTGGGAGTTCAGCCTAATAATCTATTGGACCTTAGTCATCCACTCCTCTTAGTCTTAGAAGGGTTCTAACACTGCCCTGTGATAGCCCTAGAAAACAGTGGTTATATATTTATCATTGGAGTCTGACTAATGAGAGAATTATATTGCATATTAAGTCATAAGGAACAGTATCTCTTACTTCTGGGATATTGCGTACCACTACTAGTTGATCTCTCATCCAAAACAGAGAAGCTCCCAAGTGTCATAAAGTTTGCTGATACAGGGTCTGCCAGTAAAGCGGGAAAATAAAAAGTACCTAATTTTTTATCAAAAATTTCTTATCATATCATTGTAAAAATTTGAGTTGAGTAAAATATGCTATTATTTTTAAAAAATAATTCCTCTCAAGTGTGAGCTATTTCTGTGTAGACATCCTTCTAATTTAGTGCAGATGCATGTTTTATTGCAGAACGTTGTGGACTATGTCAACGCTACTATACTATTATAATATCTTCCCCTGTTCTTGCAGACTTTATTGTTACTTTATGATTAAGTTTAATGTGGAACTAGATTCTTCAAAATCTTTCACCCATGAAATAATTGCATGAGCGGATGGAAATCTTCCATATCATGTAATACTAAAATAATCATGACAAAATTGTAGTACATGAGTCACTCAGTAACCATTCTTATAAAAGGATTTTATGCAGAAATCATGCTGTGCACTGGACCACTTCTACATGTTAAACAAATGGCATTAAATGTAAAGCAACAATTGAAAACCTCCAACCCTATCAAGAGGTGAAAGAAACCATTGAACATTCAAAATTTATGTTTCACTGATAAACCCTGTATAATTAAGAACATATTGCCACTCATAATGGGTCACCATCCAGTGCAACATCCAGAATATTGCTGGTACAGCCATCCACAAAGTTAGACGTAATGTATATAGGGACACTGTCAATACTTACCATGTAATTCAAAATTAAACCCATAGCTGAAAATGGCACCGTGAACCTTTTATTTTAGTAAATATATAAAAGTAAGGGATTCATTTTGCTCAAACTTTGGGAAAATGGGAAAAGAAAATGGTTAAAATCAGAATCTGTTGGGGACTGCTGCTTTATAAGCTCAATAAATGGAGAATTATGGGAGGGTTACATTATCACCCAAGAATTCCTTCACTATCATTTTTTTTAGATTGACACACTAGGGGTGTTCCCAACATTAATTCAGATCAGATCTAACTGGCTGGATCAAAATCAAAACTTTTTAAACCAAGGCAACACAATTCTGTCTAGGGAGATGGTGCCAATTTGTTTGACAGCCAGTGGGTTGCACCCAAGGCTGGGGCAGATAAGGCCGTTCCAATTTTGAATCAAATGGGTCTAGCATGTCCAATCCTATAGAACGGAGTTGTCTTCACTGGCGGCATTGATGGAAGTTAGGTGGGTGATTTTGAATTTGCAACTGATTTGATTGTTTGTTTTCATTAACTATCAATTCACTAGTAAAGTGGAAACCAAATTTGGGGAGGATGACTTACAGCAAGGTGAGAAGCTGTGACCTTCCTGTTAGCGATAGCTTCTGGCCACCACCACCTCCTGACACCCCCTTGATTTTATCCATTGACTCCATGATGGTAAAGGAGGGGGAGAATGGAAAAAATCTTTGGGTGGTGCTGTTACCCATCTCTAATCTACCACATGGGCAATAGCACCCTAGTTGATGAAAGGGGCATCCTTATTTTCCTTCCTTATTGCTTCTAAAGGGATACACCTCCCATTTGAAGTGCAGGGGATGCTTTCCAGGTCTTACATTATCCTTGCCTCTTTGAACAGGGTTAGCACTACCACCAGGAACTTGGATAAGTGTGAAATTCTTGTGAACCTTTGACAACCTTATGGTCAGGAGGGTGGCAACCTTCTAGGAGGGCAAGGAGCTTTGGGGTGTGATGCGTGGAAGGCCTCCACCAGCTCGCAATAATGGGCAAAATTTCAGGCACTTAAACAATGGTTTTTGTAGGAAGGGAAAACCTTACAGTCAAACAAGTAATGTACTGTATGGCGAGATTTCTAGGAGGACAACATTGCATCAACTTCGGCCTCCTCTGAATCGTCCACCAGTATTAGCTCTGCGTGTCAGGCTCTTTCCTCTTGAAAGGAAAAATGGGAAGCGTGGAAGATGGTATGCTACTTCCAAGGAGCTGGGAGGGTCAACTGGAAATCACCATCCTCGAGTCTGTTTCCACAACATGAGGTCCAGAGAATTTGCAAGCAAACTCTCTTGTGGGAACATTTATATGTAGGTGCCATGTATCCGCATGACCAAGGAACTTACCTTGATCTCATGGGCAGGAAGGTGTTTCAATTTGCAAACTTCTTGTAATCACTGATTGGCTTGATCAAATGTTTCTAAACCATGGAATGGGTACCCTAGATTTGTTGTAGATTTCCTTCTGCAGCTGGAACTTCTGGTTAAAGGCAGGGGCCAATTTAAAATGAGGGGTTTTACCCCAGGGTTTCTTCCTAACAATAAAAGCTAATGGATGAGTAGGTGGCATCATTCTATGCAAATTGTGACAGGGAAGTTCATCATCCCAGGTATCCTTAGCGGCAGAGGCATAGCAGTGAAGGTACTTCTTAATTATCCGGTTGACCCTCTCTGTCTGTTTGTCAGATTGGGGTGATATGCGGTCAAATGTCATAGCTTAGATTTTTAGGATGGCAAGAAGTGCTGGCCAATACAGGTGGTAAACTGGGACCTCAGTCACTTATCAACTCTGAGGTAGGCCAATCATGGAAAACTCAAAGTGAAAAAAGAGCCTGACATACCCTCTGAGGATATTGCTGATAGACACAGAATAAACAGACAGAATTTAGTAAAGTTGTCCATGACCACCATAATCATATTGAACCCCTTGGAACTGGAAACTTAACAATAAAGTCAACTACTATTAAGTTCCACGGGCCTTTTGTCTGATGCGGGGATGGACAAGACCATCATTACCTGACTTATCAGACTTTGCCTGAGTACACTTCCTGCAATTTGTCAACTTAAGTCAGAACTTTCTTAAAAATATCCAACCATGGAATTACTGCTTTACCAAATTAAGGCACAACTTATTCCCTAGTTGTACCACCGCTGGGGGATCATGGTGGATAGAGATTACTTCCTTGCGTAGTTAGGGAGTAACCCAAACTCTAGACTTGAAAAAATCATTTCCACCTTAGCAATTAGTAAGTCTGACTATGAGAAAGCAGGAACAGCTGATCAAACAACTCTAGACCCTTCAAGAAAGATGTTTGTCTAACCAGTAAAAAGAAAACAAAGGCATATTTGGGGCCCAGTCCAAAATAGAAATTGTGGGAGGAGCAATGGCTAAGGTATGGAAGGAGGGATGACAATGGTCAGCTCCTGTTCTTCTTCCTACGTAAGACCCAGGGAGGGATTACAACTAAAAGATCTAGGAGAACATTCAGGGCTCCCCTCATGAACTCAATAGAAAGTTGAAACTATAAAGGTCACAATACATCTGGGCCTGACATTGTGCCAACTTCTGTGGCTTCCTGAGTGCATAAAATCTCGGTGGTCTGTCTGGACAACCACTTCATGATTTGCTCTTTGGAGAAGGTACCGCACTGTGAGTGACCATGCCATGGCAGAAAGTTTCTTGTCATAGATAGCATATGTCTTCTTTAAGGAGGAGAACTTTCATCTGAAGTAAGCGACAGGGTGCTTCACCCCATCATGATCCTGAAGCAATACAGCCCCACCGCAGCTGCAGAGACATCACAAACCACTATAAAAGACCATGACAGATTAAGGTTCTTAGGAACAGGATGATACATAGATACTTCTTTGATAGCTTCAAACGCGCATTTATAAGCAACCACCCATTTGAAGGGAGCGTTTTTTTCTAACAGAGGATGAAGAGGCACCACCAACTGAGAGAAAGTGGGAGAGAACTTCTTTAAGAAAATAATGGTACCCAAGAAACTTTACGGCTCTTTTTGAGTGGTAGGCGTGGGTCATGGTAGGACGGTCTTAATTTTATTATGGGTAATGGCGTACCAGTCCTTTAGGACCAGGATACCCAAGAAAGTGACTTCTTTAAAAACTTGCACTTTTAAGGCTTCAAATGAAGATTAGTCTTCTAAAAAGAAGAAAGCACCGCATCCAGGTCCTTTACATGCTGCTCTTGAATGGGAAAGTGTACCAAGATATATATGTAATCACTGAACAGGTGAAGCAAAGATTGCTCAGAACGTCATCAATCATATTTGGGAATATGTAGACAAGTTTTTAAGACTGGAGGGCACTAATCGGAATTGAAAATACTTTTTTTAGTACAAATAGTTGTAAGACACTTCTGGACCTCTGCTGCCCTTATTTAATTGAAGGCGTTCACAAGGTCAAGCTTATAAAGCGCCTTGGACTTTGAAATTGCCTTGCTGATGTTTTTCTATATGGGAAGGGATTGTGATCGTGCACCATTATATCATTCAAATGGCCATAATCCAAGCAAGGGCTAAAAATACTATCAGCCTTTTAAGCATAAACTATAGGGGAAACAATGTGAGAGAATTCTCAAAATACCAATCCTTCTAAAGCATGTTATCTGATATCACCTCCAAGGCCTTTTATTCCTGTTCCATATGTTGCAGTTGGTATGACCAACCATCAGTTTATGATTTAGTTAGTTAAGTGAGTATATTTTAACTAATAATTAGACACAGGGTTTGATCCATTACAAAAAGTGCTTAGCGCATGGCCCACGACTTTATAGGGGAGTTGTCAATATTGTATTGAATTACTTTTGTGGTTTTGCCTTGTTGCATCATCTTATAATTGATTATTATGTCAGATAAAATCCTTAAACCCCGCTGGCACAATTTCTGCTGCCATTATTTTGATCTTGCTATTCTATCATATCCCTCACGCCAGCGTAAAATGTTTGGCAAGAGGATTCCTATATTTATTATGGCTATTTTCCAGCGTCTCAACTGCAGTCAGTTGATCATGACTATAATGCAAATATCCTGAGCTCTTATGATTCTCTCCCCAATCCTAATTAGTATATCTACTCCTCTAGTCTACCACATTTGAGTGCAGCTTAGAGCATCTTAAAATGCACCAATAGGAACTCTAGTGGAAGGGGCATATCTCGGCGGGATTCTAATGGTATAGGATCTTTTTCCCCTACATTGCTGGACTAATTATCTGCAAAAAACACATCATTAGCAAACCAGAAAGCTTTTTCAGTATTTTATACTACATTGTGATTTTTTGATTTATAAATAAAGTTCTTTCTTGCCAAATAGAGATTACTTTGAAGGTTTTCCAAGGTCACTTCCCTCTTACAGTGCCTTATAGTTTTAAGTGTAGATACCTATACACTGGAATACAACGCCTTAGTGTTGATTTAAACATTTTGGTGCTCACTACAAGGAATCACATTGTTACTTAAACAACAACTTTTAATTATGAATCCAGAGGAGAACCATATCACCATTGGATTTACACTAAGTACTCTTAAGAGCTCATGGACAAAGGCAACATGATTACCAGTCATTTTCAGTTGAGTAGTACTATAAATGAAGAGGTGGAAGCTCCTATGGCGGAGTTTTCCACTTCTAGTACGTTAGATTTTCAAGCGTTAGTTTAATTGTCAAATGTCCCCCAGGCCCAGGTACAAGAAGTATCTGAAAGAATTTCATGTTTACCGCCTGGCCACCACCAATGTAAATGAGGCCCAACAGGCCATGTTTTGTAATCATAGGCATCAATAAACCCTTTATGACAACTAACATATTTTCTTCAAGTTGACTATCAGCGAGATGGTCAGGAGACTCGCCAACCAAAATCAACTAGAGGACTTAATAGTAGATATGTACATCTGTCTATCTGCCAAGTACATCAAATTATTGCCTGTCAGCATATTGATATTGGCGGATTGGTTACATTAATGGAAGCCTAGCAACAGGATAATTTCCTCTTACTTGGACGCTTGAATGACGCTTTCTGTGACCTCCATTCAGTCATTCTGGTTAATTGACAGCATAATCAGGATGCTCACCAGAGGGCGGAAGGACTGGGTGCCCAGCTTAAGGCTGATTTGTCACATCTTATTAATAATATTCAGAATAATCAAGAGGTAACTCCATGATGGGCTGCAGATACTAACAATCACTGTATCCAAGTACAAGATTATCTTAAAATAAAAGTGGAGTGACATACAGAGGTGGAAACAGCCAAACTTTGGCCCAGAGGAATAATTCAAATGCTATTCATCAGGTACGGAACAATTTAAATGGCCACATGGGCCAACTATCAGGGATACTCCTAGACGACAATCAGTTGATAGAGTAATTCGTGGAGGACATGACCGTTTATTGATAATGCCTTGACACCTTGGATATAACATGGATATAGCACTATGCCTTGAAATCAATTTTTATCAAACAATTGACTCTTTGCATATAGACCTGAGAAATCAGGGTCAGAAGGTACAATCATTAAGAAACAAGGATTCGAATCTGAAAGTGGATCTTCTTACCACTAATCAGAAATTGATTGTGTCAAAAATTTATTACTGGTAGAATGTCAATGTCTTTCTAATAACATGGATCAGTTCATCACTTAGATTAATAACAATCGTTGTAAGTGTCACCTGGAGGATCCCACTGAACCATCTCTGGATTTAAATGGTTAATGACAGGGAAATGATTCCAATGGAACCTTGAAGGTGAGGGCGAGGAGGCCTTACTATGAAGGAGGTAGACACCTTACCTCTGTTCCTGGCCCTAGAGAGTCCAATCCCATGGACATTCCAATGACTCCCCCAGAAAAAACCCTGACTCTATTATATGTGAAAATCCTATACCACAGGAACAGTCTATGACCGTTACTCCAGTTTGCATAACTGCGGCTTCCAACCTAAGGGCTATTCTGGAAGCTCCTAGGTGAGTTAACCCTCCTTTTTGCTTACATAAAAACTATGTAGGAGCAACGCAGACCCTTAGTCCTTGAAATTATGGACCTCAACTTTATGTTCACACTATTAATTTACCAAAATTTGCTAAACAGCAAAAAATGAACAGCTTCATTAGTCTATTTTATATTAGTATGAAAAAGCACCAGAGAATGCTAAGTTAGCGATTCTAAAGGCTTTCTGGACTCTGAAAGCTAAGAGTTAATTAAAGCTAAACTACAAAATTTGACGTAACCTACCTCCACGCCAAAGATTCACTGATCAAAAATTTTGGTGGGGCTTTTTAGGGATCTTTGCCCATATCCCCAAAATGGCTAGATTACCAGGAATCGTTAGGGGATAATTCCCTAATGCGAGGTGAATTGGAAATAAATTGACCCTGATTTCAAAGTAATTATGTTTGGGGGATTTTAGGTTATTCGCCTGGTCAGATATGTCAAGGATTATTCAAGATAAATGCTTAAGATCTCATCAGGAAGAGTTGCTGACGAAATGGGGTATCTGATAGTTGATTAACTATAAGGTGTACTGATTGGGATTGGTTGGTTTTCATCACCAACTGATTGAAAAATGTAAGTAGTAAGTTGCAAGGTGAGTGATGCTGCCTGCAACCAGCTAGTCGATCGTTTGTTTTCAACATGCCTTAATGGGTTACAAGTCCCATTACCTAAGCAGGTCGCTTGACAAATATGGTTGGTTCACTTGGTTCGAGAGGAAAATGTTAGGGACACGTTTTCTGACTCTTTCCGTTTTGGGTCTCAAGGATGTCCAATGACAGAATCCTAGCCAGAATGGTGAAGACCATTGCTGCTGAGACGAGGATGGGTGATTCAACAGCAACAGCTAACATTTCATCGAAGAGGTGTCAACTTAGGGTTGGGCGCCAAATCCCCAATATAAATTCCCTAGGATTCACTTATAATAAAAAAACACCACATAATATACAGTAGATATACTAGCTTAGTAAACTTTATCAGAATTCATTTGTTCTATTATTTCTCAGGAATATTGTTGCTATGTGTGATAATTGGGAGACTCTTTAAGGAAAAGAGTAAGGATCTGAGTGGAGATCCAGAGAAGAAGCAGAATCAAATTGGGGATTGCTGCTGACTGTATGTCAAACCAGAGAGGCTGTAAACGGGAATCAAAGAGATGATCAGGTAAGACAGTATGAGGGAACAAATCCCTATTTTGAGACATCATAAATATTTTGAGCGGAAATACTGGCTGAGAATTTGGGCCAAAATTTATGACTTCCATTTAACTATAGATAATAGTTGTCATACTACTATCAACCGATTATATCAACTATCATACAACATGGACAGATTGCACAAAAACCGAACCTATGCAAGTAATAAGTTTATAGGGGTTATTGGCCAAAAAGTAATCAAACCCAATAAATTTTTAAAGAGTGGTGCTCACTACAAGAGTGTAGTTGATTAAAAGAGCTAAGAAGGATGTCGTATAAAGATGAGTTAAGAAAACTATGGTTAAAGTTAGCCACTGTCAATCAGAACGCCCTAAACTCAGCGGATCATCAAGAATTTGCAGCATTGGAAGAAAGAGTCGCCAAGATGGAGGAAGGGATCAAAAATGTCAAAAGATTTGGGAATTTGTTACTTGGAAAAGTAACATTATTAAAGAAGAAAAAAGTAGACTTGATTTGAAAAGTATTTTTTATGAAAATGGTTCATGAAGCAGATTGCGTTCATTTGAGAAATTTCAGTGCTGATATTGAGTGACTGTTCAAACAGGTGAGGAGCTAAAAACTCACAAATGCAATTGTGAGCCATGTGACAATTTATACTGAAGAAAGAACTCCTCATACAATAATTGGTAAGTTGAATACCCCAAGAAAGATGCCACCCACTTTTGCCGCTATTTTGGAGATGATGCCTGAAATCACTCCCCAAGTGAGCCGAGTAGCCAAACCTAGAGATGCAGCTAGAGAAACATTGGAGGAATTCAAGGCAATACCAAAATTGCTGACATTCCATTGAGATAACTCCCCAGTGTTTTTCCTACTGTTTGGTATGACTATGTATGGATATGGTGATCGTCAAAAGGCATTGTCAGTGATGAATTGCCTAGACACCGATTGCCAAAACCTAGTTTTACCCAATCTAGAGGGGGACAGCTGGTCAAATGCAGAGGCCAAAGCGGCCATTATGAAGGAATTTGGGAGACCAACACACATGTTGAAGCGCAAACAAGAGTTTATAGGCATTTAATCACATAAAGATGAATCTTTAGCAAGCTTCGCGGATCATTTTTACCAGGAATCACAAATCATGGTCAGAGTGAAGGTACTGGATGACTATGATGCCAGAATTGCATTACAAGCGGCCCTTTGGCCCTATCACAATTTGCACCAAATGATGTCTTCCATGTTCACAATGAAAATTACTACCTCTCAAATGGTAGATAATTTGAAAATCTTTGGAGCAACCTTCAATGCCTCAAATAGAAGTTTCAAATCCAACCCAGTATGAAATTTGAATCATACGAATGGAAAAAAGGTGCTAAAGATTTGAACAACCAAACCATGCCAGGGAATAAGCCTGAAGCATTCAGAAGGATTAATAAGAAAGAGAAAGTATGTTACCAATGCGGAGGAAAGAGACATTTTGCTGTAAATTGCAAGAAGCTGAAGGATTAATTCAACGTGGTCCAAGTAAAAGGGTCTGAAGCTGCAAAGGAGTTGGGAAAAGGGCCTGCAGCCTAGACAGGGAACAGTCTAGAGCTTCAGAGAATCCTGTTACTCCCTATATTATGCATGAGGAAATTGACATAAGCAATCTGTTCATGGACGAAGACGTACAGGATCAACTGTATCAAGTGGTCAATTTGTACGTGAACGCGGTAACAAGATCCAGGGCGAAGGGAATTGACCCTGAGATAATCAAGGAAGTTGCCCGGCTGTACACCTGACAACAGGCAGACAAGATTCAAGCTGCAGATAATCCCAATGAATTGACTGAAGTTTGATTAGATGAGGCAAAACTGTCAATCCCCCTCAGCACAATAAAGGAATTGTTTCCTGATTTATTGCCACAAATCATTCACACCCTCAATTTGGCTAATAATGCTGCTATACACTCAGTAAACACTATCTTACAATACTCCGAGTGTACATATATAGATATACAAGTGAATTAAGTCTAGGGGAGGGCAATTGTTGACAGCGGAGCGCCCATTAACATTGTCTCGACCAAGCTGATTGAGAGGATGAAGATCTCTCCTGACTTAGAACGCATGAAGGAGTATGGGACAGCTGGGCCAAATACCACCATCTCATGTGGAGCATATAGCATGTTGCCACTTTGATTTGGATCATTGGTGGTATCTGCACCAGCAATAGTTTTGGCCAACCAAAACTATGCCATTCTGATTGGGATGGAATTATATAGAAGTACAGAATTAAATGTAACTTCAGGGATAATACGTTGACCATATTGGGTCAGAAATTACCATTGGTCTATCAGAAGGATGGAGAAGATACACTGAATAGGAGAAACAACTTCATCAACTTGATATACAATGACAGCATTGTCCCAATTTGATACCAATTAGTTGGCCAGAAGCAATGAGAAATGCTGGAAGAAATCCTAGAAAACTGGGGAATTCCAATGAGGATCAAGAATGAGAAAACCATACCGCCGGGATCACAGATGATAGTTGACATGGGGTTAATATTAGAGATACCAGAGCTACTGTATGGGGAGGTCAGAAGCCCTTGGAAGAAGTCTTGAGTAGAGCCTTGGGTGGCTCCTGGAATAATAATGCTGTGCCATGGATAAATTCAAGTCCTCTTGGCAAATTTAAGTGAAAATATGATGAAGATCAAGAAGAATCAGATCATCACGTTTGTTCATCTAATCCCAATAGCAGAACTAAGGAAATTCCACAATTTTGGGACCCTTTATGAGATGGGATTACTGCTGGGGTAACTGAGAGTATCAATTTATTGTTGATCGAGAGCAACTCACTGATCTTACAGAAGGACAGCAAGAGGATGTTTTCAAATTGTTCAAAAAGTATTGGGAAGTATTTTCCCATGATGACCATGATTTGGGATGCGTGAGAGATGTGATCCACAAGGTCAATACTGGGGAACTCTGCCAATCAGTATGAGACCAATTTGACAGTTGAAGGTGGCTGAAGTGGTAGTGGAAGAAGAAATCAGAAAACTAGTGAAGCATGGGCTTCTAGTTCCGTCGTCAAGTCCCTGGGAGAGTCTGATTCCTATCATGAAAAAAAGGATGGCTCTAATTGGGTGGTGATCAACTACTGGAAGCTGAATAAGATTACAAAAAAGGATTCATATCCCATACCAAGAATTGACAGTAATCTAGATTGATTGGGATAAGCGAAGTATTTCTCTGCAATAGATCTGATATCAGGATATTGGCAAATCAATTTTCCAAGAGAAGACCAATAAAAATGCGCGATTATTACCACGCAGGGGCTATACCAACTAATGAGGATGACAGGGTCTATGCAATGCGCCTGCAACGTTCCAGAGGGCAATGGACGCTTTAATAACTGACTTGAAGTTTTCATGCGTCCTGTTGTACTTGGATGATAACAATGTGTTCAGTAAACGTTTACTGACAAATTACACCACTTGGAAGAAGTATTCAAGAGACTGTCTGCGGCCAACCTGAAGATTAAGCCAAGGAAGTGACACTTCTTTAAGAAAGAGTTGGAATATCTAGGATTTGTGAACAACTCTAGTGAATTACAGCCGAAAGATCAGAAGATAGAAGCCATAGAATTAATGGCTGTGCTGAAGAGTGTCTGAGATATCCAAGCGTTCCTTGGAATGGTCAGATACTATAAAAGATTAGGATTTTGCCAGAATCACCAAGCCCCAAAATTCATTTATTTAAGGATCCGAAGAAAGGATGCATATGGAATGAAAAAGTGCAGGAAGGTGGGATAATTAGAGTAAGCTGGGGCCTCCACGTGGCGCAACCAGGGAAAGCCTGTGAAAACATGGGTGAGTAGCTAAAACCAGAACCCAGAGAAACACGTCAGTCGGGTCCTCTAGTGGCCTGAAAGAAGTGCGGGATTGTAGTGATGACTATGCCAACCTGTTCCTGTGGGTGTCTACCACTCCCTGAGGGGAGAATATGGGCAGAAAGGGGGGTATGAGTTGGGCAAGGTTCCTGTCAAACGGCCTTCCCATGAGCTGAGGTTGCGCAGGTGCAGACCCCAGGACAAAAGAAGGCAATCCTGGTTGGCTGCACTTTGGTGCACCTGTCTACAATAAACGCTGCGGTTTGCTGAGTTGGCCTGAAGCTTGGCTAGCTACCGGTTTGGTTGGCATGAGCTGGCTGGTAGCAAAATGGATCATGCAAGAAAATTAAGGCTGATCTGAAAGGACTCCAAGGCTTCCTGGACAAAAAGGGGCCGGAGAGCATCATCTCTGTTAAAAGAATGCAGGTGACAAAGGGGAAGGCTTCAGCTTCTCCCCCTCAGGGGCCTTAAACCTGGGGGTCACCGGGTCTTGTCCCCTGCAAGGGGGACAAGAGGCATATAGCCTGTCCTGGCTGGTGCAGACTAGCTGCCTAGTACTTAAACAGGGCGGGCATATGTCAGTTTAGGGGGTAGCATGAGCTACTCCCAATCGTGGTCAGGCCCACATTTTATATGCGGCTTAGATTCACGCAGCCCTAGTGTGGTGGGGGAATTACCCAAGCCTTCATCCAGCAATAGTTGCCCACACTAGGAGCCCCAAGGGGCTTTTTAAAACTCAAAGAAGTGCAGGAATCCTTCGATGAGTTATGCCAGTATCTAATAGATTCTCCAACTTTGAAATTTTCAAATTTTAATTGAGAATTTATTATAAAACTGTGCTTCATTTATGGCAATTGGCGCCATATTAAGCTAAGTAGATGAACTTAAGGATGAACATCCAGTGGCATATGTGAGCTAGACACTCTCAGCCGCTGAGAGTAACTACACCATAACTGAGCATGAATGCCTTGCGGTCATTTAAGCCTGTAAACTGTTTCAGGTGTACATCCATAGAATGCGCTTCAAAGTGGTGACGGACCACTCCTTGTTGCATTGGCTCCATAATTTGAGAGAACCAGAAGGATTACTGGCCCAATGGTCACTAAAGCTACAGGCTTACAATTATGAGATTGTCCACTGAGCGTGGGCTTCTCACTAGAATGCGGATGGCTTATTGCAGTTACTAATGGTCCAAATGGTATACCAGCAGGTGGATTAGTTATTCCAGAGAATGGTTGACAGAGAAATCAGGAACAAACTGTAAAAATTTACTGGAAGGGTTATTATTGGCAAACAACCCTAATAATCTTTTCACTGCACAGGTTTGGTTTTCTTGTGCACAACATCCGCGTTGTATAATATATTAGATTATCAGTTGATAATAGTATGATGACTATTATCCAAAGTTGAGCATGAATTCTTATATCTTGGCCCAACGCTCGGCCAGTATTCCCAATTAAATACTTGAGATGTCATGATCTACTAAATTGTTCCCTCATTCTATCCAACCCAATCCTCACTGATATTCCCTGGTGAAAGTCTCTTTGGTCTAACACACATTTGGCAGCAATTTCCGATTGTTTCTCCTTCTTCTCTAGATCCCTGCTCAGATCTTTACTCTTTTCTCTAAGAGTCTCCCATTTATCTCACACAGCAATTTTATCTTTGAGAAGAATAGCACAATTGAGAGCTGATGATAGTTTACTACTTAAATTATATAGCAGACGAACAACTTAGAACTATATATCTGTAATATAATTTAATTATCTGTTTTTTGTTATAAGTGAATCCTAGGGAATTTACAGTGGGGATTCAGTCATCTAACCCTCAGTTGACACCTCTTCAATGAAATGGCAGCCGTTGCCATTGAATCACCCATCCTTGTCTCAGCAGCGATGGTCTTCCCCATCCTGGCTAGGATTTCGTCTTTGGAAATCCTCAAGAACTAAATGAAAAAGAGTCAGAAAAAGTGTCTTTAACATTTTTCTCTTGATCCAAGCGAACCAACCATATTTAGCTAGCAACCTTCTTAGGTAATGGGACTTATTACCCATTAAGGCAGGTCACGCACCAACCAATTGATTTGCTAGTTGTAAGCGGCATCATTCGCCTCTAACTTGCTATTCAATCCCAATCAGTTGGTGATGAAACCTGACCAATCCCAATTAATACAACTGATAGTTAATCACTATCAGATGCCCCTATTTCGTCAGAAAATCCATCTGATGTAATCTTAAGTATTCTCCAGATCAGTCCCTGACAGATACGACCAGGCAAATATCCCAAAATCCCCCAAACGTAGTTACTCCAAAACTCAGGCCAACCAATTTCCAATTCACTTCGCCTTAGGGAATTATCCCCTAGCCATTCCTGGTAATCTAGAAGGCTGGGAATATGGGAAAAATCCCAACACAAGCCCTAAGAAATCCAAGGTGCGCTTCAAAAAACGATGGAAAACACTAAGCCTTGTATTGACAAGTGTTTAAGATGATTAATGGGAAGTGGTTACTATTCCCAAAGCCGTCAGAAAGAGCAGATATCATTCAAAGCTCATAAGGTTGTCAGGCATGGAGGCCTGAGAAAAATGACTGACCATATTCGCCAGTACTACTACTGGGAGTCAATCAACTATGACATCGCTGATTATCTAGCTTGTTGTGTGGAGTGCCAGCTGCACAAGCCACATAAAAATACAACTGGATACCGACTGGTCTGCCCTGGACTTGCTTGGCATATGGTGTCCATCAATGTGATGGGACTGCTGATGATGAGCACAGAAGGAGTCAAGTACATAATAGTTGCAATCAATTATCTGACGAGATGGGTTGAGATGAAGGCCCTGGCGAAAGTGGACGCTACCAGCACGTGAAGTTCATCCTGGACAAGTAGTATACTGAAATGGATGCCTACAGGTCCTACTTAGTGATAATGGGACAAATTTCATGTCTCATGTGATACCGCAGTTAAATTAGATAATGGGGATCCAAGGAGTCATGTCTGTACCCTACCGGCCTGAGACAAACAGACTGGTAGAATGAGTTAATGGAATGCTGGCCATGACGCTGAGGAAGCTGGTTTTAGTTAGAACTTCCGCATGAGGAATGTACCTGAGTTTGGTGACATTTTCCTACAATATCAGTAATCATACAGCAATGGGAAAAATGACGTTTGAACTTCTATATGGGAGGAAGGCCGAGTTACCGCCAATTTTATTATTCAGTGGTGGAACCAACGTTGGGGATGAGTGCTTAGCAGTACCTGAACCAATTGACAAATATCCTGATCAAAATGAAATTTCAAGCATTTGATATGACTTTGAAGAAAAGGATATGAGAAAAAACAATGGACAATAAGAACTGACCGGCCTTATTAGATTATTGAATAGGCGAAAGAGTTGCCTGTTGAAATATGCATAGTTTCAGGAGAAGAAACAAACCGGATGTGTTGTGGTTGGGTCTGTTTGAGATTATTGCCAAGATGGTGATGGACGCTTACTCCATCAAGAACTTCTTGGATGGAAGAGTAGTAAATCGAGTCCATGCTAAGTATTTGAAGCGATGGATTAATGAAAAAAAATAACAAAAAAGTGTTTCTCAAAGGACTGCTGAACCATTAAGTTGGTTATGTCCTAATGATTAGGTCAAGTCCAAAAAAGGATCTCTGACCCATAGAAAACTTGTACGTCTAAGGTTACCTAGGATCCAGTTTGGGGGAAAGATAAAAAAGATGGACCTCTGAACCAAAACAAGGTCAAGTCCCCCTGGAAAAATGAGAAAAAAATAAAAGACTGATAAAGATATTAGAAAAAAAGATTATAAAAAAGTATATAAAAAACCGATATTTTTTTATCTTTTATTAATTATCCTCAATTTGGGGATGATTCCGCCTATGTAACCTTTTGGGGAGGGAGGATGGATAGCAGTAGAAGTGAATAACCCATCAAAATTTATGTGAGATTAAAAGATAGCGAGGGATAGACCTACATGAAACCAAGTTCTTTGAGCGGATGCAGATCCTTGTGAGAAAGTGACTAGGGGAAGGTAAATTGAGATGTCAGAAGAAGCCAATCGTAATACCCTGGAGCGGGGAGGGAAGCAACAGTACAGAAAGAGGCAGTTGCAAATAACCCCAAGTAATCCTGATATGGTACCAGAGATGGAAGATAAGTCTTGAGTCCTTGCTGATGAGCTTCATCAGGAACACCAGACATATGGGCTGGCAGAAAACAAGGTATATTAGTCAGTGTTGCCAAACCATGCCCCTATTAAAGCCATCAGCGGAAGATATCAATGGGATGTGCCAAAAATGAGATAGTTGTGTAAGGAGCAAATGGAATCCTGCAAGTGATAACTATGAGCTTCTCAGAAGCTGAAGCAGAATGAGCGATGGAAGCCTGGAGAGGCTGGAAGCTTCATGGCTCAACTTCAAAGAACTTGGCTGGCAAAGTGAAGAGCATAAGTGGTGATATCCCAATCTAGGATGTTCTCAAGATCGGAAGGATTCAGTGCTATGGATAAAGCCTTGTTGACTTGGGCCCTCAATCCTGCATAGGGGAGTTCAAAATGAATGCTGTTGCCAATGGTAAGTTCTGTGGCCAAGACAGCTGGCTTGTAGTATTGACTGAGTCAGAAGAGGAACTCCAGAAGCAAGTCTTATCTGGTGAGGAACAAACTATTGAGAGTGAAGGGCATTATTTCAGGAGCATCAACGATGATGTTAGGCGCATCAGAGAAAGGAGCCAAATCCAGGAGAGTTTTGAATTCTGACTCTGAAATTGATGACAGAGGAAGAATTGGCCACGAATCATTCAAAACGTAAGCTAACCTGGTTTCATAAGGGTTGGTTACCATTTCCAGAGTTCCACAGAAGGACTAGCCATTGGTGCCAGACTAAGCGTATGAGTCCTGGAAGGACCATAGAAAAAGTCCCATCACGCAGCCTAACTCATCTGCTGAAAGAGCCAAAGATCTTGATCAGATAAACTGTTGAGCAGCTGTTGGTACTGCAAACCAGAATTTAACATATGAGCTGGATGAGAGGTGGGATGTCAGACTCATATGATAGTTGACATTATGCACTCTAAAATCAATTAAGCTCCAATTTCGGAGAAATTAATCTCAAAATTAATGGGATAAGCTCTCCAGAGAAGAAATAAGAATGATATGAGCCAAGAGGTTATAAAAAAATAACAAGGGCGAACATAAATGAGCATTCTTAATTGGGCTGCTTAACAAAAATTGACAGCAAGAGTCTCCTGTCAGGGATGAGGAGAAAATCAGGAAAATAAGGATGCCAGACCAAGGATTTTGAATATGACAGCAGGTCATATGCCCTGATGGGGGGAAAACCAAATCCTGGGATTAATATTGCCATGAGTAAATCGATAAGCCCAGAATGATAGAAGATTGTGGGGACTGTACTCTGAGTAGGCAGTAGTGAGGAGGAATAGGAAGAGAGCCGCATGACAAAGAGAATCCTGAGCAGCATTGAGTACTGATGATCTTACTCCACTTGAGCAAATGAAGTATTTGACTGAGTGTACAAAGTGGTGTTCTCCCGCTCAGTCCTTTACTTGCTGGAAATCTGGGCAAGAGGGGGGATGTGTTGACTTTTTTGCACATTTTCCCAAATGGTTAGATTACCAGGAATCGCTAGGGGATATATCCCTAATGTGAGGTAAATTGGAAATCGGTTGACCCTGGTTTCGGGAAGCCTATGTTTGGGGGATTTTAGGTTAATTTGCCTGGTCAGATCCATAGGGGATTGATCCAGACGAATGCTTAAGATCTCATTGGGCAGAGTTGCCAACAAAATTGGGGCATCTGATAGTTGGTTAATTATCAGGTGTACCAATTGGGATTGGTCAGGTTTCATCAATGAATGATTGGGAATCTAAAGATCATGTTGTGAGGTGAGTGATGCTTCCTGAAACTAGCTAGTTGATCAGTTGGTTTGCAACCTGCCTTAATGAATTACAAGTCCCATTACCTAAGCAGATCGCTTGCCATATATGGTTGGTTCGCTTGGATTGAGAGGAAAATGTTAAGGACACTTTTTCTGACTCTTTCCGTTTTAGATCTCAAGGATGTCAACGACAGAATCCTAGCCAGAATGGTGAAGACCATTGCTGCTGAGACGAGGATGGGTGATTCAACAGCAACAGCTGCCATTTCATCGAAGAGGTGTCAACTGAGGGTTGGGCGCCAAATCCCCCACTATAGATTCCCTAGAATTCACTTATAATAAAAAACCACAACAAAGTATACAGTAGATACACTAGCTTAGTAAACTTTATCAGAATTCATTTGTTCTATTCTTTCTCAGGGATATTATTGCTATGTGTGATAATTGGGAAACTCTTTAAGGAAAAATAGTAAGGATTTTAGTAAAGATCCAGAGAAGAAGCGGAATCAAATTGAGGATTGCTGCTGACTGTGTGTTGAACCAGAGAGGCTTAAACGGCAATCTAAGAGAAGATTGGGTTAGATGGTATAAGGAAATGAATCCCTATTTTGAGACATCAAGTATTTTTTGAGTGAAAATACTGGCTGAGAGTTGGGCTGAGATCTAGGACTTCCATTCAACTATAGATAATAGTTGTCATACTATCAACCAACTGATTATATCAACTATCATACAACATGGACAGATTGCACAAAAACCAAACTATGCAAGTGATAAGTTTATAGGTATTATTGGCCAAAAAGTAATCAAACACAATAAATTTTTATAGGATGAGAAGATTAACACACAGAAATCAGTGTTACTTAACATCTGTTTTTAATAAAGGATGAGATGGCTAAAGTTTTTTGGAGCGGTTTTATTTGAAGGCTCAGATCATATCTTGAGCTAGTATATAAATGACTTTGACAATCAGATCACCCTTTATCATACTTGTGAAACCTATAAGAGTTGTACCAAGTTTTAGATTCTGTTTTTAGTTTGAAGAGATCAATATCAATCATGTGGTAAATTATCTCTGATGATGTGCCATCACTTTTTAGGTGCTCAAAAAAACTCTTTAAGAGCCTCACAATCCATAGCCTCAGGCCCCCTCCCTAAAGAAAGATTTACCCCCGCCATATGGCCCTCGCTTGGGGAGACCTAATAGTAGTCAGATTACTTCTCATTTTTGCAGAAAATTAAAGCACTATGCTAATAGTTGCCTAAACAGGGATCTAAAACCTTTGTGTTTTAGCACTAATGGTGCCTAACACAAAAGGGGAGACGCCATGCTTCTTTATTTGTAATGAGCCAAACAAAGAGATTTATTAGAAATTAAAAAAATCCCAATATGGAACCTCAGCTAACAACTTAGGAAGTCATATAAGAAGGTGAGGAAGCTTAGAGGAAACTTTTGTTCAGCGTCCACTTTAGCCACCAAACCATGGCAGACAACATTGGGGTAGGAGCATCACTAACATAAGCGTAAAGAGGTATAATTGTGGGTTTTCTCCATTTATGAGGCTGGCGGTATCCATCGCCTCAATGTATTAAGCAAGTTGATGCTCAGCAAAAGTGATGAGAGTCAGCACACAAGTGAACGACTTGATGCGCTGGTGGGTTTGGGGATAGTTGGGATCAAAAAGAAGTTTTTGTTGTGTCAATGAAAGTGCAGCTTGCACCAAAAGCGAGCTCCTCAATTTCATATTTTGCATCTTCCTCAAATGATGGGGGAAGTTTGGGATAGAAATACCCTCCACGGGGGTTCCATCGCCTCATGAAGTTGCTGGCGGAGTAGGGTGTTGCAGGGGCAGCTGCAGCCTCAACTGCCATCTAAACCCTCTATACATTCTGTGAACCCTGTGGATGATGGGGAGCTTGGAAAAGACAGGGCAGAGTAGAAATGTGATTTTCTACCTCTGCCTATTCTAACAAGACCATGTATGAAAAAATCTTAGCAATATCTTTCATCAGATGAAAGGATGATGACGCCTCTTCATCTTCAGCAGTTCAGGCGATGACATGTGACAGCATAGCAGTGGTTAACCGCTCACAAAATTAACACGATGCCAAAGTGAAGGAAGATTTTAATATTAAGGTGTTCATTCAACAGTTAGACCCTCTTGAGCTTCCAATCACTTCTAACGAGGCTTCAACTTTATTGGGGTCCAGGAGTTTGTAACTGTTGAGGCGTTGCGATTATCTGGCTTTCAATTATGTGATGAGCTTTAGAATTATTCAGGTCAAGCAGACAACTTGGATCCCTCACAAAAAACCTACTGATGCTTAGTTTTCTGATTGTAAGTATATTTATGTTATGCTTTACAAGCTCAAAATTTGAGTTATTAGACAGTGGAGCACCAATTATATTGTGTCCACTTGGTAGGTGAAGAAATTGGGGCTTGCTCTAGACATAGATCATCAAAAATCTATGGTACTGCCAGCCCTCAGATCACAACCTCCAAAGGAGCGTTTAGAACATTACCACTACATTTCAGCTCTCTAGTGATCTCTGATCATATTATTGTGTTCCCTAATCATAATTACAACTTTTTAATTTTTACTCGCTTATGTGGAAGTATGGAGTAAAGACAATTTGTGGAAAAAACTCTGGAGTTACTAGGACAAACTTTTCTGTTATTTTGTAACCAAAAGGATGAGGCCCAAAGGATTGAAAACAAGGTTTTGTTACCCTTGTATTTAAGAAGGTATAATGTCAATTGAATCCAGGTTATATACTTGTACCCAGCAGCTACCCGATCAGAATATAGAATCTTGGGGTATCACAGTATGCTAATATGAGCCTAACCATTTAACTTGGTCATCAAGTTAGAAATAGGGACCAAAATCACTTTACTTATTCCTCGAGGAATAGGCAAGATGGTGCCCCATTTGACCATTCACACTTGGAACCTGTTGTTGCACATGGGATTAACTGCCATAACATGGCAAAATTCAGGTTCTGTTAATTAACTACTATCCTTACTCTGTGAAAATTATGCGACCCTAGAATAGTATTTTTGTCCATACTTTACCCATGGAAGAGGTATACAGTATCCATGATTTTTGGAAATCTTGATGAACTAGAATTTTAAGGCAATGTGTGCCAATTAGTATGTTCCCTAGTGCCCAGGGAATGTCTCTCAGGGTTAATATGTTGAAAAGACCAAGCGCTGTCTTTATTTGATAAATATAGTAGTATTTTTGCAAAAGATAATTATGATTTGTGTTGCATATAAGAAGTGTTGCACCAAACTAAAACTGGAGATCATACACCAATTTTCCTCCATTATATCAGCATTCCAAGGTGGTGGATGATGTCAGTAACCAAGAAATTAAATAACTGGTTCATCAAAGGAATTTATTGCCCTTAAAGAGTCCTTGGAATGCCCCATTTTTGGTTACTAAAAGAATGGATCAAATAAAGTGGTAATCGACTACTGAAAACACAAAAGTATCACCAAAAAGATTCATATCCATTACATCACATCAATGATGCATTAGACCATTTGGGAGGTGCACAATAGTTTTCCGCTATGGACTTCTTCTCTGGATATTGTCAGATTGTGTTGCCAATTGAGGAACAGAAGAAGTGCGCAATGATTACTGCTCATGGTCTAAACCAACCTACTAGGATGTCGCATGGGCTGTGTAAAGCCCCAGTGACATTACAGCATGCTATGGATAGCATATCAGGGGGATTTAAAAATCTACTGCATATTATTGTAATTGGATAATCACGATGTTCTTCAAAACTTTTACAGAGAATCTGCAACACTTAGAGGAAGTTTTAGCCAGTTGTCAAAGCTATTATGAAAATCAAAACCCATAGGTTTAATTTCTTTCATGAGCAACTTGAGTATCAGGAAATTGTCATTGACAAACAAGGCTTACAGATTCAGCCCGCTAAGGTTGAGGCTATCAAAAAAATCCTGACAAAGTAGCAAATGCAGTATTTGGGTATTTTTGTGAATGGTTGTCTATTACCTCCAGTTTTTGAAAAGTTTTGTAAATAGGTGAGCTGTTATTTCACCTTCTTTAGACTGGAAATCCTGTTTGATTGTATAAGGAATTGCCAGCTGGCCTTTGATCATTTGAACTTTTTTTCACTAAAGCACCTATTTTGATGTAACCAAATATGAAACCCCATTTATTATTCATATGGGTGCTTTTCTCACCGCTGTAGGGGTGGTGTTATCCCAACTTGATTCAGACGGAGTAGACCATCCAGTATTCTACTGTAGTTAGACATTGGATGTACATGAATGGAACTACATTGTAACCTAAAAAGGTGTTTAGCCATCATTTATGCATGTAAACAGTTTTTGATTAAATCCATGGGGTACACTTTACTGTGGTAACATATCATGCCTCTTTGCACTGGCTGCAGTACTTAAAGGAGCTGGAAGGACAATTTGCCCGCTTGGCGTTAAAGTTACAAGTGTATGACTTTGAAATTAGTACCGCCCCAGTGTTAAGCATCAAAATGATGATGGAATCTCCCAGGTGCGTATTGTAGCCTTACTGGCGGATAAAGCTAATGAACTAAATGACAAAATGCTAACTCAACAATATGATAATGAACCTGAAGATGTCAAACGAAAATTTGAAAAGCCGAGGAAGGAATTTTTTAAAGATGGGAAATTATATAAGTTTATGTATCAACAATCTGTTGTATTTCCTCAGCCCATTGAGTGGAATGACTTAGTTATTGAAAAACAAAAGCTAACAGTGCGGCTGATTTAAGAAAACACCAGGACAATTATTATGCAGTATTATTGGGATTCCATGTCATCAAATAAATAAAAGACTCTCAGCTGCTGCCAGGAATGTCAAGCTGAAGCGCCTTATCTTAAGGCCACATATTACCAGTTAGTCAACCCTAACTTCTCATGGCGCATCATTTCCATTGATGTTGTGGGCCCTTTCTCCAAAACAGCTTGTCAGTTTAAGCATATATAATTGTAGCTATTGATCACCTCTCCAAGTGGGTGTCAAAAGCAAAAGCTATCAGATATTTAGGAGCCACAGACACCTCTAGATTTATCTTGGAAGATATATTCAGCAGCATGGATGTCCCCTTTTTGCTGAAAGATAATTGGACCAATTTCACATCTTAGATAATCTCTAAACTTAACAATATAATAGTATAAATAGGGTCTCATCTACTCCCTACCACCCTGAGACCAACGGCACCATTAAACAGGTGAACGGTAACCTTGTAGGGATTCTACATAAGTGGTCACTGGCAAGGCGTCTAGTTGGTTTCTATTTCAGCCGCCCACTAAATTTCCATATAACATCGCATCACTCAGCCATGAGGCACTCCCCGTTTGCATTACTTCATGGGAAACAGCCTGCGTTGCTTCAATTTTGTATCCATATGTGGTGAATGATAATATGAGTCTTCCAGATACCTTGATAAGCTCTCAAGAACCTTAATTCAGCTACTTATTTCTACTTACTTTTATAGTTTGGCTCATAAAGTTAAGGCTTGAGCCTATGATAAAGAGTGTAATGGTCAATGACCATACATGAATCTTGAAAGGTTAGAATTGTGAGGTTTGGGTATACTAATGGTTGCAATACCGTTATTCTGATGAGGTACTCCTAATTGGGTCAATAGTGGGATAATTGTCTTAATAGATACTTAAGTAGTTGTCAGTTTTCAAGGTCTCCTCATTTGCCAACAAGCTTCCAAGATTACATTAATTCTTGAAGCTTTTTACACGCCTCATGACTGACAATGCATTTTACCTTTTTATGTAATATTTGAAAGAGAGGTTAGTCCCAATGGACCTCACTTTGGTTTCAATTCTGAAATTCAAGTTTACCCCAATTAAAGGCCGCTATTTTATAGACCCATTATAATTAAATATAACTAATTTTGTATTTTATTTGAGGAATGTCAAGGTTCATACTGGGTCCTGATGGTGTCTGGTTGGGCGGGCTCCTCACCTAGCAGGTTGCTCCAGCATGAATGGCGGTGCAATTGGAAGCGAGGAAGGGGGTGGACGTCATGATCCTTTGTGGTGGCATTGCCCTGGTGGAGCTAAATACCCAGCTCAGTGGAGGTTGGCTGGGGGAGCTTGTCAAAATCTGAGGCGTGGTGACCAGAAGCTGGCAGGACATTGTTGTCCACTGCACCTCAGCCCGCTCTCATCCCTTCAGGATGGCGGTTGCCAGAGTGGCCCTGAGGTGATAGAGGCTGGTTCACCAAACCTTGCCTGGTGTGCCCAGTGAGGCTACCCACCAAGATATGAGTCTTGGGGTTTTATAAGGCTATTGCCCTTTCCCTTGTGGGAGTGACCCCATAAAAGGGTTCGGATTCACGCCTGGTGGCAGGCTGGGCCTTTGGAGCCCTGTCCGTTACATTATTTTAAAGTCAACCTTACCTTGGTGTGCTGTGGCTCCAGCCAGCCCGCAAGATGGCCACATTTGATGTCCCAAGCATCGCCGTGGGCTATTGATCCTTTTCAATGGTTTTGAGTGGCCTTTTGACAAAGAAAATGGAGAGTTTGAGGATTGGGTCAGACTGCTGATAGTTGATGGCCTCTTGCGCCCATCAGGAGACAACCAGGAAAGCCCCATTGATTTGATCCAGGGGCTCTGGAATTCCGTCTGAATCCCAAGCCTGCCCACAAAAAGGTCATCTGTCAGAAAAGTCATTGGTTGCTGCACGCCTGCCTTGACGATCTGGGTTTTAATCCACTGGGATTCTCATTTAAGGGGGTGATATAACAGTCAATTACAATACATGACTATAGTAGATAGGTAATTATGAGATTTAAGTATGCAATTGATTGTAATTCTTTTATTTTGATGAGTTTTTCCTAATTGTGTCAATAGCAGAGAAATTATTTTTATAAATATTTAAGTGGTTGTCCGTTTTCAAGGTCTCCGAGTTCACTAACAAGTTTCTGGGATGGCATTAATTCTGGAGTCCTTTACACGCCTCCTGACTGACAATGCATTTAGCCTTTTTAGGTGATACTTATAAAGCAAGGACGGCCTCAATAAACCTCACTTTGGAATTCTATTCTAAACTTTTAGTTTACTCTAAAAAGGCTTCTATTTGCTAGACCTGTTATATTTAATATAATCCATTATTGTATTTTATTCAAAGAATGGGGAGGTCCATACTGGGTCCTGGGGTGTCTGGTTGGATGGGCTCCTCATCCAGAAGGGTGATTCAAACAGATGGCAGTGTGATCAGAAGTGAGGAAGGGGGTGGACGTCCTGAGATCCTTTGGTGTGGCGATGCCCTGATGGAGTAGAATACCCTGGCCCAGTGGAGGTTGGTTGGGGGAGCTTGTCAAAAGCCACGGCGTGGGTGACCAGAGGCTGGTAGGTAATTGTTGTCCGCCGCTCCTCAGCCTGCACCCATCCCTTTGGGATGAGGTTGCCAGAGTGGCTAAAGGTGACAGACGCCAGTTCGCCGCACCTTGGCCTGGTTTACCTGGTGAGGCCACCCACCCAGATTGAAGTCTCAGGGGTTTGGTATGACTATTGCCCTTTGACTTGCAGATATGACCCCTATCCAAGGGTTTGAGTTCATGGCTGGTGGCGGGCTGGGCCTTGGGAGCCCAATCTTTTACAAAGAGGACCTCCAGACTTTACCTACTTTTAGAATAGGAGAATTGGTATTGTACTCTGACAATAATGGCTTTGGAAGGACTATCAAGCTAACACCCACTTGGAAAAGGCCTTAATGGGTCATAGAGAAGACCTTAACAGATGCCTATACTCTGAAGGATCTCAATAAAGGTTATCTTCATTAATTGTGCTCATGAGAAGTTCTTTAAAATGTGGTATCTGAATTCTGGCCTTTTTGGCCCTGAGCTCTCAAAACTCAATCAGACTCCGCGCATCTTTGTTACTTGAAGTTTAACAATTGGGGGGAAATGTTGCAGTTGGTTTGACCAACCTTTAGTTTATTCATTTTTTTAATAAAAATTTTTAACTAAAAATTAGACATAAAGTTGCATCCATTATAAATTAAGCCAGCCGCGGCTCACAACTTTGAGGGAGTCACTAGAATTGTGCTAAATTACTTTTGGTGCTTTGGACTCGGCGCATCATCTTATAAAAGATTATTTTGGCGGATTGAATTCTTAAACCCCGCCAGCACAATTTATGCTACCCTTAAATTTGATACTACACTTTTCTCATATCCTTGTGCTGGCATAAAATATTTAGCATGAAATACATGTTTTTTAGCACTAGATGGTCCCAACCTTAAAGTGGGATACACCAATCATGAAAATTCCTGTTTTTATCATAGCCATTCGCCTGCATCTCAGTTGCATTCAGTTCATCATGACTATAACGTAAATATCCCAATCTCTTATGATTTGCTACCCAATCCTAGGTAAAAAATCATAGCTCTAACCTAATAATTTTGAGTTCAGCTTAGTAAACATAAATTTCACAAATAGTAACGCTAGCAGAATGGTCTTATCTTGGCAGAATTTTAATCATATAAGACCTTTTTCCCTATGTTACTAGAGAAATCTTTAACAAGGAGACATTGTCAGCAAGCCTAAAAAGCTCAATTCAGATTTTGATTCTAAATTGTGCTTCTTTCAATTTACAATTAAAGATCTTTCTTGCAAAAATAAGGTTTCTCTTTTGCAAGTTTTCTAAGGTCATTTTCCTTTTATAGTGCCTTGTTGTCTTAAGTGAAGATACCTGTGCACTGTAATCTGACACCCTAGCGACAATTTCAACACTATATATATGGATACAGATGGAGTAAAATATTAATTAAATCCACTGTCAGACGGAAGGCCAGACCATACTCATAGGCAGGCAGAAGGTGATTGGATTTATCTATATTGAAAAGTCCTATACTGTAACAACCTAACCGGAAATCAGGTGGTAAATAGTGGAAAAGGGCGTTGTCATATGGGGCCCACAACTCTGGTAGGGGAGAAAGGTCAATGAGCAGGAAGTCACCACATGAGTGGGTGTTCTCAAAGGACAGAAGGGGTTTAGATTAATGCTTAATTGTTGACGGCACCACCAACCTACCCCCAGAATGACTGAGAACAATAAATCTGGCACCTTGGTAAACTGGTCGCAGAAGACAAACTTATACATCAAGAGGGGACAGGATATCTCACTGAATAGCAAGTCATAAGGGATGAAGAAGCGCCCAATACAGAAGATTCTATATCAAGATTTTGAAAGATGCTGAGCGACTTTTACAATTATAAAATTTCAGGCCGCTCCTGTATCCAAAGGAGCCTCAACTGATACCTTATGATCTAATTGAGGTTTAACTGGCAATAAGAAATAAGCAAATTCTTGTTTATTTGCAACTTCATTGGACATAACTGGTGAAAAGGGGTAAACACTGGAATATCAACTGGACTAGTATCAAGGAAATGAAAAGTTGCTACAACTGTAAGGGCTACCTCAACTTCTTCCTGTCGTACTGCAGACAACAGATGAAACAAAAAAATTCAGAACCATCTGTTTTCACAGCGGCGGCAGACTCAACAGAAGGGGTTACACCACCAGAACACATAATTGTGGAGGTGCAGGGGTGAGAAGGGGAATCGGAATTAACAGAATACTCACACTTGTGACCCATCCAGCTGGACATTATATGGGGAGAAAGATGAACTGAACACTTTTACGCTTGAAATGAGGGTATGTGCCAAAGTTATCTGTGTAGACGATACTTTGACCGCGGCATAGAAGGGTTAGTTTAATTAACGGGGTAACCTTTCATAAATACCACAATAAAAATGGTTGAACATCCTACTTGTATAAAACCATTACATCCCCCACTTATACAGCATGGTGGGGAAGGACAAGAATTTGGGTTACTCCAATATGTCATAGAGCTTTCTGATATAATAAGACTGTATGGCCAAACATAATGGGTTAACAACCAAATCAACAGCCAAAATACTGCTGATAAAGCCATCCATAGAGTTGGGTGTAATGTGAATAGTGACACTTCCAATAATATCAAATAATTCCAAAAAGAAGCAAACAGCTGAAAATTGGCACTTCAAAATACCTAATTCAATAAATAATTTATAAATCAAGCAGTATTTAGAAATCTAAGGAAAATGGGAAAAAAAATTGAGCAACAGCAGAACCTGTTTGGACTGCTGCCATATAAGCTCAATGAGTGGTGAATAAGGGGAAGGGTGTATAATCAGCCAAGAATTCTTTTGCAACAAATTTTTGGTATATTGACACAAATGAGTATTCTGACGTTATTTAAATATGACCTACCTGGCTGAATCTGATATGATTTTTTATAAATTATAACGGCAAAATTCCTCCTAGAAAGCTAGCAACAATTTGTCTGGTGGCTGGCAGGTTGTGCCCAAGGTTCAGGGAAAGTAAGCCCAGTCCCATTTCTAATCAAATTGGTTTAGAATTCCCAATCCTATTGGGATGGCTCGCCTTCACTGGCGGCAAGGAGGGAAGTTTGGCAGGTGATTTAGAATATGCAATTGATTTAAAATTTGTTCTAATTAACTATTGACTTACTAGTATTAATGAAACATGAATTAGGGGAGGATTCCTTCTGGAAAGGTGAGGAGCTGTAGCTTTCCTATTAGTGATGGCTTTTAGCCACTACCACCTCCTGAAACCCCCTTGATCTTCTCCTGCAACTCCTTAATGGCGGGAATAAAGGGAGAAAGATGCTTTCAGATGGGTAGGTTGTTATCCACCTCTTAATCACCACATGGGGTAAATAACCCTGGTTGACAAGGGAGAGACAGCCTTCTTTTCCCCCTTTTTGGTTCTGAAGGGATACACCTCCCGTTTGAGATGCATGGGTGCCTCCCAGGTCTTAAGTCATAATACATTTGTTTATCAAATAAATACCCTATCTCCATCTATCGCATATAATACCAAGCTCTAGGATCTATTATAAATTGCCACCCAACACTGATTATCCCAAAATTTGAAATTCCGCTCAATGCCCCCATCCATTTTCTATACCTCCATACTCTCAAGTGGTGGTGGACTCTTGCGTTAAAATTTATGTTCCACATAATTATGTTTTAGGTATATATGGACAAGAGGAGTGGATAGCATAGCGGGGTGGTTCCTGCTCCACTTTGGGTTAGGTTTTATTTAAAACAGGTTCAAAACCAGCACAAGCTAAAAAAACTTGGCGTGGTATATTTTTCCAAAGGTCGAACCACCCCATTTACTTTTAGATATATATGGACAAACTAAACCTTTTATATAGAGAGATTTGACCTGACCTAAAAATTTGCCCACACATGAAAATTCTATCTCCATTCTTTGGGTAACTTAACTAATCAAACCCTTCTAATCCCATGACATGCTGCCATTGGCCATGTCAAACCAAGTATTTGACAATTATGGATTTAAACTGTTTTAGCCCTCTACAGGGTTATAGATTGACCCGCCTGCCACAATTTACCTAGTTAAAAGTAAAATTGGGGAACCCTTACTCCAGAACAACATCAAAATGTAGAAGCCCTATTAAAAGGAACATAGAGATATTTTTAAAGAACCTGGCGATTATGAATTTTTGGAGTCATCTGTTGGGATAAACCAAAAAGTATCCTTTTTCAAAGTGTGTGCTTATGGAATTTTAAAGTAGATGAAGCTAAGTGGCTCATAAGCGAAGTAACTATGCGAGGCAGAATTACTTGTAACATATAAATGCCTTTGTGATTCCTCTCTACAATTATCTTCAAAAAGGATGGAGGTCATTGGGTCATAATTGACTATTACCGCCTAAATTTTATCACTAAAATGATAATTACCCCTTTTTTTGTATAGACGACTCTTTACATCTAATGTCAGCATTAAAGTAGATTTCTGTGCTTGATCTTGTCTATGGCTACTGAGTGATTAACCTATCCCCCAAAGACCGCAAAAAATGCGCGTATATCTTTAGAAAAGGGATGTTTAACCCTATTTGGATTCTACAGGGGCTATGCAATGCCCCTGCTACCTTTTAAAGAACATTGAATGGTCTATTAAAGGACTAAAAAGATCATGATAGCTATTATACCTTGATGAAATAACCATAGTTTTACAAACTTTTACTTCACATTCATCTTATCTTAGGGTCGTCTTTCAGCAACTATAAGAACTTCATTTTAAGGAAAATACTCCTTTTTCCGAAACAGAATGGATTTTCTACGCCATAACATAGGTCAAGAAGGAATTTCTTCAATGAATGACAAAATTAATGCCATCTAGCAAGTGCCACCGCATAAGTCTCTTCAAGATGTCCAGGTTTTCCTAGGGATGGTAGATATTATTAACACTTCATTCCTCATTTCATAGAGAGTTTAAAAGCTTAATCTAATTTTTAAAGAAGGGAGTTTTTTCACTGGGGAGAACACCAATCCTTTGTCATTTTAGGCTTATATCATACTCAATCACTTATTATTATCCGCCCCTATTTGATAATCTTTTTTAACTTTTCACAAAAACTAGCAATATCGCTAAAGGAGCCATTTTGTCCCATCATGATGTAAATTTAGTGATCCATCCCATCGCCTATCACAGCAAAAATATCATCTAAAGCTGAATGCAATTATGTCGTGATGAAATACAAGTGCTTGGCTGCCCTAATGTTCATCAATTTTATTCAACAAATATTTAAATGGAACTACTTTCAATAGTTATTGATAATACGCACTTACAGTGGCTCAAACAAATGAAAGATACTCATGGTCGCCTGTCTCTTTGTACTTTAAAGCTGCAAAACTATTAATTCCCATAAATTTATTGCATAGGCCAGATACATCAAAATGTGGATAGCGTGTATAGATTAAAAATCCTAACACTAAATAAACCTGAGAAAGATTGACCTTCAAACTCATAAGACAACCTCAGATGTGGAAGGAAGAGCCAATCAAAACAAAAAGAGTTAGAAAAGAGGTCATTAAACACTAAAAATTATAATATTCACCTCAACAAAATAGTGCCAAACAAATTGCTACCCTATATTCATCCCTTAAAGTGAACTGATACTATTTGTTAAGGACATCTACAAGATGACCATAGGGAATTCAAAAAAACTACGAGCAGCTTAAGTCTTAGTGCTACTGGGAAGGGATGCTCCTAAAGGTAATTAATTTTCCAAAGGTTTGCCTAGTATATAAAGCCAATCATCCCTATTCCTTGCACCCAACATCTTGTACTCTCTCCTTATAAATCTTTCCACACAGTTAATATCAATGTTGTAGGCCCTCTACCTCGAGCATCCAGTGTCCATCAATAATATTACTGACCACCATTAAAATTAACTAAATGGATTGAGGCCATAACCCTTTCTTCAATTTCTGATAAAGCTACCACCTCTTTCATGTATAATTGTAACATCACTTAACATGGGTTTCCTAAGATAAAACTCTTGGACAATAGACAATACTTTTGGTCATTGATGGTGCAAGCATTAACTGACTTAATGAGATCCACTAAATTGTTTACCACTTATTATCCTACAACTAATGGTATGGTTGAATGAGTTAACAGTGATTTTAATTCAACTCTTCAAAATGGCATCAACCAACTTTTGACATTACCATAGTACTTACTAGTGCAGTTCTGGCTATAAAAAAAGTCATTATCAAATTATTAAAATGTCCCCTTTCCAGCTTTGTATGAAGGGAATCCTCAGCCACCTTAAAGTACAATATATGGTAGACAATGTTTAAAAACTTTTGTAATTACCATGAAAGATAATAATATAAATTATATTGCTTACAGATTTGGTCTCAGGTAATTTGTCTTATACCAACATAGATAAGCAAATAATTTAATGGAAAACAAGTGCACCTACATATTTTTTCATCTGGGTAATTTAGTACATCTTTTCACAACCAGCCAAGTGGAAGAGACAAAGAATTAACTTTTTAATTGATCAGGACCTTAAAAGGTCATTTATAAAAGGTAAAATGAACATTTGACTTGTTGAGATTACTTAAGGTACTATGGTTAGTTGGTTTCATAGCTAATATTTGAGACCATCTAATCCTTTAGGCCAAGATCTAGGAGTGGTAGTTGTTAGTATTTGTGCCTCAATTGGGGGTAAAATGATAAAGTAGACAGTAAATCTTGTGATAAAATATTTTCCTAGAGTAGTTAAAAGCAAAATTGCAATTTGAGGAATTGATTAACTCTTCTTTAGGAATCATGTGAGATAAAACAAATTAGAGGAGAATAAATGAGGTGAAGATCTTGTCTCAGAAGTCCCTGGTGATTCTACCTAAATATTGGTTACCTAGCCCCTATTTTCAATCTTTATGAATAAATGTGGTTATAGTTCATATGCATACTTTTAGTTGTCATGCTGATATTTAGCTAAAAACTAAGGATATTCTGGGATAGGGTTCAATTTTAATCTAATCTTATATACAAAAAAAATTTCCTTCATAGGGCTTTTTAGGAACCCTGAACATCTACTCAAATGGTTGAACTCTTTCCCTCATCCTAACAATTTTATAAAAAAATATTAAGTGTAAAATTAATTAGTGTATAAATAGTTTTTAGTTATTTTATCAATTACAAAAAACTCAAGATTATTTTATATTGAACTTATACAGTTTGGCTGAAGCAACAGAATTACATAGGCATACAACCTTAAAGAATTATAAGTAATGGTATTATAAAATCAGCTGGTATTGTTAGGATCTGCCATATTATTCATGCAGATCGAACTCACTGAGCAACAGACAGACAATGTGGGGATCATTGGTCCTTCAGACACACATGAAAATATACTTAAAAATAGGAGCAATTGCCCCAGTTGACTCTTTATATATTTTAATAAATACAACAATCTTTTGCTGTCCCATGCTCGCTCTACTATTAACAACCTCCTTCTCTCAATCACCCATCTCATTTATATACAGCAGCTTCAGGTGATACTGCTCTCATAGCTTGAGCTATTCTATTCAGCCAATTCTCCTCAAATTCAGCTTGTTATTCTCTAATCCTCTATCGCCCTAATTTTAGGCAATTTACTTTGTATTTGTCAAATGTTGACATCTCCTTATAATCTTATATAGAGGCAATCCAATAAAAACACATTATATCCCAATATCGCCTTGTCTCGAGGCACTCATGTAATCATAACTGATATCATTCTTGGCGGATTCTTCCCAATCCGCCCTAGATGACCCACAATTATCATCCAGTCATATCAGAATCGCGACACTACCACCTCCTTGACTGGAAAATAAGCTCCTATTGTTTGTAAGGTCGGAGGAACTTTGCATGTACTTGGTTAATGATCTGACCACTTGCAGGATCCTTGATGGTATATGCATCAACTCCAGTTTTCTCTATAACTTTAAACGGACCAATCCAAATACTGGCCAGTTTGTGTTTCTGCCCAAATCCATGTTGGTCATGGAAGAGAACCATATTGCCTTCCGTGAACAGCGCCAGCCCGCTACAATATACCTGATCAGTGGCCTGATTCCCAATCTTCTTGGCTAAGCTGAAGGAATATGCTTTGGTTTGCAGTTTGATCAGAATGTTCACGAGGTTAGTCAGATAGCAGTGGGGTTCCAGTCTGCCGGTGCCTTCTACACATGAATAAAGTAACACCAGAAGAGCTGGGGGTCAGCCATATAGTAGTTGGAATGGAATCTTCCCCGTGGCAGAATGGTAACTGTTGTTATAGGCGAACACAGCAGTGGAAAGGAGAGAGCTCCAATTGGAAGGTCGATCTGTTACTAATTTTTGTAGTATGTTCACCAGAGTTCTATTCACCCGTTTGACCATTCCATTGGATTGGGGTGGTATGGGGTCATCAGAACCCCACGGATTTCCATAAGCTCGTTCAGTTTGGGTAGGATATGAGAGGTGAAGTTGGTTCCATTATCAGTGAGAATAAACTGATGGCAGCCTTGTCACTGAATTAGGCTTTCCATCAAGAACCTGGCCACAGTAACTGCCCCCAAGTCTCATATTGCCCTCGCTTCAACCCACCAGGTCAAGTGGTCAATAGCCACAAGAATGTACTTACACCAGTTATCTCCTGTTGGCAAGGTACCAATGACATCAAGGGAAACTGTGTGCCAAGCGAAATGTGGTTTCACTAACTGGTATGAAGTCTTATGGCAGAATGGCTTCTCCACTTAACAGATGGCAACAGGAAATAGTTTTGAGCACATTGAAGCTCATACTTTCCCAATAGTACAGGGGCGTAACAACTCCATAGTCTTATGCACTCCACCATGCCTGACTGCCTTGTGCGCGCTCATAATGATTCCCAGTCATTCTGAGGGGTGCGGAAAATTCACCGTAGAATCACCGATCCACTTGTACAGTTCCCCATTCCATTGGAAGGTATTCATTTGCATCTCATTTAACACTTTGATCACTTGTGGCGGTTCATCATCATATTTTCCGCTGAGCATCTTATTGTACATCACGTCGCTGAGGTCTGCTGTCACTGCAACAGTCAGCAATTGAGATAAACAGTCAGCGTTCTGATGCTTTACTCCTGGCTGATGGAGGATCTTGAAGTCATAGGCTTGCAGCTTAAGAGCCCATTGAGCCAAACGGCCTTCCAGTTCTTTGAGTTTCTGCAACCAGCGTAATGATGCGTGGTCTGTAACAACTTTAAACTTTACCCCATGCAGATATAAACAGAATTTCTTATAAGTGTAGATCACTACTAAGCACTCATGCTTGATCACAGTATAATTATGCTCATGGCAGTTCAGGCTTTGACTACAGTACGCTACAGGATTTTCCTATCCTTCATCATCTTTCTGAGAAAGTACTGCCCCAACAGCAGAAAGGGACGCATCTGTCTGCACAATAAACTCCTGATCAAAGTTCAGGTAGCGTAACACCAGTGCGCTGATCAAAGCCATACAAAGTGTATCAAAAGCGGATTGACATCATTATGTCCATTTGAACATAGCGTCCTTTTTTAACAACTCAAATAAAAGCCCCCATTACAGCTAAAATTAGGGATAAAGCGCCAGTAGTAACTGACCATTCTCAAAAATACCAGTATATCGTGTTTACTATTGGGTGTCAATTTGCTGATGGCCTCCACCTTAGCTGGCTGTGGTTTCAGCCCCTTAGAGTCTACCACGAACCCCAGGAATTCCAGCTGATCTTTGAAGAAGTTACACCTCCGAGGTCTAATTTTAATATTCACCTCAGCCAGAGGTGGAATACAGCTTATAAGAGAGAGATGCTCCAAAAAGGTTTGAGAGAAAATGTTAATATCGTTAAGGTATACAAGGACACTTAGCAGTTTCAGGTCATCAAGAATAGTACCATGGCTTGCTGAAATGTGGCCGGGGCGTTGCACAGCCCTTGAGGCATCCGCGTCAGTTAGAAAGGCCTTTGGAGGATATTACAGTGCATTTTTCTTGTTCCGCCGCAGGTAACTCGATTTGCTAGGAACCTGATATCAAGTCCATCACAGAAAAATAGCGGGCTCCCCCTAACTTATCCAAAGCATCATCAATCCTTGGCAAAGGATACAAATCCTTTTTTTGTAATACTGTTGAGATTCCTGTAGTCTATTACTATGTGGTTGTTTCCATCCTTTTTTTACAAACAGAACAGGCGAAGCCCATGGACTCTTGGACAGTTCAAGCATCCCTTGCTCCAGCAACTTGTCAATTTTGTCAGTGACAACGTCTTCCACTGCCCTTGATTGGTGGATCAATTAAGACCTTATAGGGGGATGATCTCCAGTGTCTACTCGATGGACCACCCCCAAGCACACCCTAAGTCATGATCATCAACAGCGAAAATCCCTTTATACTTCTAAAATAAAGCTATTGCTTGGTCTTTTTGTTCTTCTGATAGTCCTATTAAATTACTCCGAAGTACCACTGTTAGTACACTGTCTGATGTCTCAACTGGTAGACCAAATTCATCCAACGACCCAAAATCATGAACCTGAAGGACCTCATCTATTGGAATCAGATATAAATTTGCTACAATTTGGTGTCAGCAGATTTGCATTGGTTCACTCTGGAGGCTTGCTAACAAAACCTTAATTTCTCCATTTCCCAGAAGTATAATCTCTGGAGCCACATGTGACTCAAACCACATTTGATGATAGAGCCCAATGACTTCCCCATAAAGCCCACTAGGCACTTCCACTTCTAGCTCAGTGTTCACTAATACTTGATGGCCATAAGGAATAGATATGGGCCCTGCCGCTTGAAGAGGTATCCCTTGATATTCATATATCTGCTGGGGAAGGGGCCGAGTTTTGGCTTTAGTCAATGATAGCGAACTGGTATCACCCCGTCACTATAGGCAAGGTTAATATGGCTCATATGCACAGGATCCTTTTGTACTCCGCTAGTGGTAAATTAAATTGAGATCCGATGACCCAGAATGGCGATGGTCTCCTCTGTCATATTTATGACAGCCCCAAAATGGCGCAGGAAAGTGGTTCCAATTAACAGGTTGTAGTTTTTATTTGGCAGCACAATTGCCGGGGCTATAGTGACAATGGACCCAAAGTGCATAGGTAGCGCACTGTAAGCCCCCTCAGAGATGGTGATTACTGCTCCAGAAGTTTCATAAACCATTTGATGGTCTACATCAGGTTTCAACGTCAATTTTGCCATCATTTTAGTGGAAACTATGTTGACTGGAGCGCCAGTATCTATTATAGGGAAAACCCTATTTTTTGCTACAAAAATATCACAGTATGTACATTCAGAATAAGAAGAATATTGACTGTTTAATATGTGAACATTTACGGGCTCTCTTTTTCAAAGAAAACTCAGTATCCCCTCACCAAATGGGGGTATTCTTTGACAATGGCATCTACTGGAAGGGTGACGTTTACTCCTTTCAGAGTTGGTGCATCTGTGGCAGAATTGAGTTTGTCTGAGGAAGCTTGATCAATCATTTGACAGGCATACAGCTTTAGTTGTTCAGGGGACTCTTCTTCCAACGCTGACTTGGCCTGAGCTCGTGTCACTATGTTCACTCCTCCAACTGGCTGCTGGTATAAAATTCCATCATCGTACTGAGGGACTTCTGTGGGATATACTACTATTGACTTAGGGATATTTTGGGTTAGAATCGCAGAGGTGAGGGTCCTGTCTCTACTTCGCTTCATCTTTTCCCTGATAGTATTGATCTTGGTGTATGTAGTTCACACGTCGGTTATCACAGAATTTTTCCAAATGACCTGTCAGCCGCATTCATAGCAGTTAACCCCATAAGAGCCGCATCCTTGATTATTATAAGAGGGTCCAGATTGGAAAGTTTGGGGTCATTTGGCATAACCAGCCCCAGGTTGGTAAGATGATTGTTGACATTTGACATAGCTAGGTCCTGGTTGATAGTTGTGTTGCTGACGGTTTTCATGACCAGCCCATTGATGCTGATTGAACTGTTGAGTATAATTCAGCTGAGGACGAGGTGCAGAGTTATAGAACGGCTGAGGATTGCTAAACAGAGCTGGGGTCAGACAAGAGTATTCTCCTAAATAAGAGGGTGCAGTAGCGGCAGTAGTCTTCTGCTCCATATTTGGCAGCGGAAAGCTAGGGGATATTTGACGCAAAAACTGTACAATCTTGAGCAGAAGTACGTCGTCATCCAGAAGCGCCGAAATGATATTTTGAAGCTCTCAATATGGCTTCACCGCAGAGGTCATGGCGATGAACATGTTGGCTTTTGCTAAGTACCATGCCCCAATCAGCACGTGGTCTTCCATTGTGAATTAATCAGCGAACTCCAGGAGAGTTTCATTTTGGCAAAATCCAATCATTAAAAATTTTGCTTTCCACTGCGACATCTTTGAGGTACCCCCAAACAGGCAGAGTATGATATCCTTCACATCCTTATAGGTGACAGAGCTACTTGGAAGGTAACAGGTGACCTAATTGAAGCTCCTGATGTCCAAGGCAGATATAAACAACTTAGCCTTCCGTCTATCAGATGTGTCTTCTGCTGCAAACTCAAACCGTTTGAAAAAACCATGAATGTTACCATTGCGGTCAAATGGAGGTGACTTTTTGATATTAACCTCCTCATCCCGTTCATGGGGTTTTAGTCCATACTGAGGGAGTTAGTCAAGATCTGAAAGCGGTTTCTCAATGAGGAGCTTGATCAGCGGAAGTTGGGATGCCTGCCACTTCAGGGGTAGCGTGACCTTCTGCCATAGGCGGTACCACCATTACTTGAGGGAAGTGTCATTCTGACTCATATTGATATCCAGTACTACCATCCTGGGTGTAGTAGCTCCGACCAGCATCATATTCTTCCTCATATGATGCCCCTTCTTGATGGCCATCCTTGTTCCAGCGAGAAGACTGAGAGGTATTGGTTGATCTTTGTTCTGTGCAATGGAGCTGTTCAGTGGTATTATTCAATTGGTTGGTAAGTTCTTTGTTTTGTTGTCCTAAGGTTTGCATTTGACTAAACGCGCTATCAAGTTGGTGCATGATAGCATCTTGTTCTTGAAGAAGTTCATCTCAGTTTTTGAGCACAGTGTCTAAGGTAAGTTTGAGCTCCTCATATCCGGCTGGTGCAGTGTTCTGTGAAGATTACCCAGCAACACAGCTTGTGTAAGGCATGGTTGGCGACTGGAGTTCTGGAGTGTTAGGTGGTTGATCAATGGTCCCCCTGTAGTGAGCACCACTGTTATAAAATCAGCTGGTATTGTTAGGATCTGCCATATTATTCATGAAGATCGAACTCACTGAGCAACAGACAGACAATGTGGGGATCATTGGTCCTTCAGACACACATGGAAATATACTTAAAAATAGGAGCAATTGCCCCAGTTGACTCTTTATTTATTTTAATAAATACAGCAATCTTTTGCTGTCCCATGCTTGCTTTACTATTACCAACCTCCTTCTCTCAATTTATCATCTCACTTATATACAGCAGCTTCAGGCGATACTGCTCTCATAGCTTGGGCTATTTTATACTGCCAATTCTCCTTGAATTTGGCTTGTTATTCTCTAATCCTCTATCACCCTAATTGCAGGCGATTTACTTTGTATTTGTCAAATGTTTACATCTCCTTATAATCTTATATAGAGGCAATCCAATAAAAACACATTATATCTTAATATCACCTTGTCTTGAGGCACTCAAATATTCATAACTGATATCATTCTTGGCGAATTCTTCCCAATCCGCCCTAGCTGTCCCACAATTATTGTCCAGTCATATTGGAATCATGACAGTTATATAAAAAATAAACTATTTTAACAATTAGACTAACTTTATATAATAAATGGTTATTGCTCATTTTGTAATAATAAGTGTTCCTATTTTCTATTTAAATTAGGTCATTATAAAAATATTAGTAGCAACCTACTTAGTAAACAATTATACTTGTAGTGCTTCATTGATAGTATTTAATGAAGATTACTGCTATTAACCTACTGAAAAGTTTTGATAGGATAAAAACCTAAGTACTAAATAGACCTCTGAGGATTAATCACTCTTTAGAATTTTTGAAGATATTTAAGGCTTTTTTAAATACAGAAAAACTTTCATTGTATTTATGTAATAAATTTAAAAAATGAATTTCATAAAAACAAAATTATATATGCAGAAAATTAAGATTTTTATAAAAGGGTTTCTCTATTATAAAACTAAGTAGTAAATCAGGTATAATATAGTGATATAACATATACTTTTCTTTCTCGTTGCAAACACTTTTGCAACCTATTCAATTCAAGACTAAATCTAGTTTGATAATCTCACAGAGGAGATTAGTCTGCGCCCATGTCAGGGAGCAGTTGGGCAAGCAAGGTAAGAGGAGCATGCAGAAGGCCCGCAGCTCCAACGTTCAAAAACGCCCCAGAGAATCCGGCGGAATAGATAAAAATCTCAAAAAACTGGCAGTCACAATTTCCCCGGAGATACTCGTGTGGCAAGCACGATGCAACCAATACATCAACACGCCACACTCCCAGACACTTTCGTTGGTAGAATTTGAAGTCTGTGTATATTTGGACATCCAAAAAATGGCCTTATGGGAAAAATTTTGTGAAGATGTACACAAAATTTTCCCAACCGCGGTGTACGTTGCACCTCACTCCATGTCACGCAGTTGGCTGGACCTAGGTTTCAAAAGCAAAATAGCAGCAGATGAGGCTGCAGTGGTGTGCATAGTGGTCAACCTCCACGAAGGGCAATGGGTCATCGAAACAAAATGCACCAGATGGACAAAATCAAACCAAATTTTCCTCACGTTTGACTTTTTGCCTACTATGGTAAAATATGACATTTTGGAGCAACACCTGAAAGATGGTCTCGCCATATATGGCAAAATAAAATCTTTCGAAATGCAATGCTTCACACTGATGCCACACCTGTGCACTGGCAAAGCCATCGCAGTTCTGACCCCAACTGAGGAGATTGCAAAGGACCTAACCCAGATCCTGCACTCCACTTTTATTGATATTGCAGGGCATACCACCCACCCATTCTGGGTAACCGTGGACAGCGCGCCCCCCATTTGTACCCACTGTGACATGTTCAGCCATAAGGCGCACGCATGCCCCATCAAGGAGGGCGTCACATTCTAAGAGCACCCCTCGGCAGCCATGGCCAGTGGAGAGGCGCACTTCAAACCAACCGCAAGCACCAAGGAGGCTTTCCCATGGGGAGCACAAGGCTGCTACCTATTGGTAAAGCCCATCTCCCCGCAGGAGTGGAAGAAGGCTAAGCAGGCCCATAGGGCCACGGCCAAGGAAACGGCCAAGGCCAACACCACCATCCCACACTCACAACGCCAGGAGGACATGGAGACCTTCGTGGTGGAAGCAACTCAGGAATTCATCACCCAATCAGATTGGGAGGCCCAGGCTGAACGGGCCACTCAATCTGAGGATCTGATGGGAGATTCAATCTCACCCAATCGCTGCACCCAAGCTCCGGTCAAAACTGACTTGGGACCTATCCCAACTGAAAATTTTTTTTGACCCACATGATGGTGCACTGAACTCATCCGCACCGCAAAAAATTTGTCCGACGTTGAGAAAACAAAAAGTGAAGGCCAAAGCCAACGCGACTCTTTCCACAAAAATTAACAAAAACCCTGATAGCGTTGCTGCTAACACCCGCGCTGCTGTGAAAGCCTGTGGGGACCTTGAAGAGGCTGGTGGGCCAAGGGGCCCACCCCCTCACACCTAAGGTGCGATGGGGGAAACCTTCACTCTAGGGACGTTGAATATCGCCAGACTCAAGGCCTCCCCATCCCTGGCTAGGAATCTGAGTTTTTTACAACACAATTTACTCGTGAAAATCCTGGCCATCCAGGAGTCCCACTGTCCACGAGGTTCCAAGTAAGCTTGGAAAACAATGCTCCTCCCATCCCTATCCTTTTGGTCGAAGCACTGTGGGGTGCTAAATCAGAAAAATAATTTTTTCAAATTCACATCCTTAGAAACATTCCTAAATGGCCGAGTGCTCATCATCACCTTCTTGTGGGCTGACGTGGCACACGCAATCATCAACATCTATGCCCCAAACAGTGCACATGAGCGTCAGGAATTTTTCTCATCAGTCAAATCCCTCCCACTACCCCCTGATTCTTTCCTAGTTGGCGACATGAACTGTTGGCTAACCTCACCAACAGACTGGTGGCCTCCCTCACCCCACGCCCCACAGGGTCACATAGAACTACGCGTTCTAAAAGCCACCCTTGGGTTAATGGATGCACTGCCGTGACATGCCCCACTGCTCAAAAACATGATGTGTCCCCACGTCCACAACGGCCAATTAAGGTCCATGACCTGCATTGACCTTATTCTAATGCCGGCGAAATTCCAACCCCACATCTCCCACTTCAAAACAAAGAAAATGGAATTCTCCGACCACCAACTGGTCTTGATAACCTACCACTTACCCATCACAGTTGCAAAGACCCCACATTGGTGCAAAATCCGCCCCCCTGAGCTCGCGTCGCCAGGATTTTCCACGTGGGTGGAAGAGGCAACTTTGGCAAAATCATCTGTTGCACCATTTTGCACGGACCCCATTTCCACATAGGCAACTTTCAAAGAGGACACCATCCACCACTATCGCCATCTCTCCTCCAGATGCTCACAAGCCACATCGGCAGTTATCTCGCATGCTCTGGTGGAATTGGCCCACTTGGAGTCCAACATTCCGGCCACAGGATACAGCCCTGCATGGAGCCAGAAGTGAGTGGAGGCAGCTGCCCACCTCAACACACTTGAAAGGCAACACAAACATCGTGTTTGTGTCCAATACAGGGCCACATGCATCATTAAAGGCGACAAGTGCATCGCATACTTCTTTAAAAATAATTTTGCACCACGCCAGAGCGTGGCCTGCACACAGGTGAAAAGGTCGGATAATTCCATTGTGGACACACTGGCTGAAGTGGCAATTGAAACGCAAAAATATTACTCCAAGTTATACTGAGCTGAACCAATTCAGCTGGCTGAGATGGCAGAATTTCTCGACCGAGCTCATATCCACACCATCTTTCGATACCCGGAAATAATGAATTTAATTACTCTGAACGAATTATGGACAGCCATTCGCGGTGCACCAAACCGAAAATGCCCAGGCCCAGATGGCATATCATATGAGTTCTACAAAAAATATTTTAAATATATATCCCCATTGCTGCTAGCCTCACTTAACCAAAGCCTGTTGGAAACGCGACTCCTACCAGGAGGACATGAGGCCTTTACTGTCACACTCTTCATGAAAGGGGATAAGATTGACTTAGCTAACTGGAGCCCCATTTCTCTAACAAACACAGACACCAAAATTTTAACAAAAATCATGGCTAACCATTTAGGGACTGTAGCATCTGCCACCATCTCCCCAGAACAATTTGGTTTCATCCCCAGAAGGTTGATTTGGGATAACGTACACTCCGTGGCTAATGCATGTCAGTCCACAGCCTCTGGGGCACTGGTATTCTTGGACCAACAAAAGGCCTATGATAGAGTAAGCTGGGAATACCTTAGGGCCTGCCTCCATCAATTCCGCCTACCCCCCGCTTCATAAACTGGGTAATGCTGCTCATGGAATCTGTGACAATGGCAGTGCGTGGCCCAGGCTTCCTAACGGAAGTAGTCCACCCTCAAAGGGACTTGCAACAAGGGGACCCCCTCAGCCCACTCTTATACAACTTCAGCCTTGACCCACTACTGCGAAATGTGAATGCCCAACTCACTGGGGTCCATGTGCTAGGCCAAACCCCAGTCAAGATGATGGCATTTGCAGATGATTGCGTGGTGGGGGTGTCTAATAACAAAGATGCACGCGCGCTTGAAGCTCTCATCCAGGAACATTCCTGGGTAAGCAACGTGGCACTGAACGCCTCCAAAACTGAAATCATCCTCCTTGGTCGGTTTCAGAACTGCTGGGCCCCAGCAATTAGTTCCCAACCCGGCTCATCTGCTCGCCCACGTCCACGCCTTACTAACTCAACACACACTGCTCTACTGGTGCTCCCCTTCGTGCCACGTCCTACCATAGGGCTGGTGCGCCATCTGGGCGTGTGGATGGAGGCAGGCAGATATGTGTCAGCAGTAATGGAGTGCCTTATACTGGAAAACGTGACGAAGCGAATCTCCTCTCTCAGAGCCCATCCTACTACCCTCACTGGCAGGGTTGTTCTTGCCAACTCTATGCTCCTATTCAAAGTCTGGTTTGGAGCCCACGCCATCCCCTTCTCCCCAAGCTTCTTCAAATCCCTGTATGCTTTGCTGCAAGGATGGCTTTGGTCAGGACACCCTCCACCAGTATGGCTAGAGGTCATGTTTGGCCCTCATCATCATGGTGGCATGGACCTGCTTGACTTCAAAGCCCATGCCGCCAAGATCATGGGCACCTGGATCGCGGCAATCACTGCTCCTACACTCCCATCCCAACACTGGTCCCACGCGGCCCGCTCCAACTTCTCCCGATCCTTGGGCCTCAACAATCCATCAAACCCCCACTCCCTGATGAAATACCTCGCATCACACACATCGGCCACAGGTCCTCACTGGACTAAAACCCACTACAAACAAATCCTACTCTCCGTGCAAAGTGCAGAGTGGAGAATTCGTATTAGTGGACATACAACCTGAAGAGGCCGCCCCTCTCCTCAGTTCACACAAGAGGTACAGGGGCTACCCATCCATGATGGCGTGATCCCCATTCGGCCCCATGTCCTATCCAGGGTGGACTACCTGGACATGATAGACATCTCTTATTCCACTGAGACCCAAAAGACTATCTGGAAATACGCACACCATCCTCTGTTGCAGCCTCAAGTCCGCTCCCATGTGTGGCACTGGCTGAGGCAGGTGTATCGTACAGCTGAGCGCTCTAACGCTTTACACTCATCCTGTGTCGTGTGTGGCCAGTATGGAACGCTGTTCCACCGCCTGGAGAAGTGCCCCACCTCTAAAGTGATATGGCGCGAAGTTCAACGTCTGCTGGCCAAGATCAAACGCATCCCTTCAGTCTGTCAAGAGATATGTTTGCTTCATCAATGGCCTCCCCCCTTCCACCCTCCCTCCATGCTCTGATGGTTGCAATCGCCATGTGGACTATCCACACGATTGTCTTAGATGCCATCGCAGGCTCCACCCCCACCCTCCCAGAAGCGGTCCACAGATTCCAGTCCCATTTGGTGGACCACTTTCAAGCGTGGATGTTTGGTTACCTCCCACCGCGTCGCCGGCAGCTGGTCTCCTCCTGGTTCCCAGTCTGGTTCATCAAATCAGACCCCTTCCTCCACATGTGATCAATAGTGGCTACGGCCCCTTCACACGTTCCCTCCCCCTCCCCATAAGTGACGTTCCCGCTGGCAACAAGAGATAGCATCGCTTCTCTGGGGTGCCTCCCCTGGTACTAAGTTTGTCTTTCCTGAGTCATATTCGGAAGTGTCTGTCCCATGGTCAGCCTTCCCCACAATAAATTTAAATTTAAATATAGTGATATAACATACCATAGTGAATATTTACAAACACAACATAATGCATTATTATAAACCCAAATAAAACTAATAAAATAATATACTAATAGTTATGCTATGTATTATATTATAACTTATGATTCTTATGTGATTTGATGTCAGGTAATTAAACAGATGGTTTCCTCCAGCTATTCCTGGTGCTAGGATGAATTAGTTTTAGTATTGATAGATGAGATATTGCATAGGCCTCTGCCAGATCTGGTTGTCTTATGGGAGCAGCTTGGGTACAATTGGTATAAATTTGATTACTGGTGACTAGAAGCTGAGGATAATCAAAAGTAGGTTATATGTTAAGTTTTTGATGGTTATCAGCAGATTAGAGATCAAAGGTCAATAATGAGAAATGTGGTGATATGGTTACAATTTCTCTGAGACCAACCAAGCAATTATGAGTGTGTTTAACTGTTTGGTAGAAGTTGTGGGAGTGACCACAGTGAGAAAGAGAGATAACAGTAGTAATGGAGAATGGAAAGGGGATTGCTTTTGGTTGGTAAGCTACAGTGGATTCAGTAGCACAAAGAATATATTTGGTGTCAACCCCTTAGGTTTCAGCAGTGCAAAGCTGCTTTATAATAAGATTGTGTTTTCTGGAAGCGCTCTGCTTCTAGCTCATATATTTTACCATCTTTGCTTAAGAAACGGTAATCTTCATATTGTCCTTCAATTGTATCAATGGGCTTATCCTCTTTGCAACGATCCGCCAAATCTTATCAAATCTGCTGAGCTTAACAGTGGTGCTCACTACAGGGGGCTTGCTGATTCAACTACATAGCTCAATTACCTGTAACCATGTCAAAAATGAACCTTATTTGCCAAGACTTTATGGGTTTTTGTGGCAAATACACAGTGCATTCAAAAAGTTCTGGGACTAACGTTTTAAAGACACAACTTTACATATAAATAAACTTTCTTTTATCATAATTTAAACGTACAAACTTTCCCTCTCTATACATATTTATATTGCTAAAACAATTGTTAAAAGGTATGCACATAGTTCCTATTTTGTATAACCATGTTTAACCCACCTGTCACATTCTTCTAAATTGTCTCTACTTTATCAAAAGGATGAACCTTCAGTGCCACCTTCAGATTAGAGAACATAAAGAAGTCATACAGAGCCAAATCTGGTGAATAGGGTGGATAATTATAATATGAAGGTGGCACTGAAGGTTCATCCTTTTGATAAAGATGAGACAATTTAGAAGAATGTGACAGGTGGGTTAAACATGGTTATACAAAATAAGAACTATGTGCATACCTTTTAACAATTGTTTTAGCAATATAAATATGTATAGAGAGGGAAAGGTTGTACGTTTAAATTATGATAAAAGAAAGTTTATTTATTTGTAAAGTTGTGTCTTTAAAACGTTAGTCCCAGAACTTTTTGAATGCACTGTGTACAACAGTGACCCTATGAAATCTTCCAAAGAGGAACCAGCCCTGTTCACTGTGACTGAGCCAGATGACTTTGGTGACTTTCCAATGTATATGAATATATCTGCTTTTCCAGACCTTGATTCATCACAACATGGACGCTCCACACATTTTCAATGCCGCTCAGCTTTTTTTTAGTACTAGATGGTCCCAACCCCCGCTCAGCTTTTTAGTATTATAGAGTGGCTCCTTTCAAGGTACCATCTTTATGATGGGTTGCCATAGAAAATTTTTATGTCCTTTAACCAGTGTAATCAGGCCCAGTGCTGCTAATTGTATATGACCTATCTGGACATGACTACCACCAGCCTGATGCACCACCTTTACTCCCACAGCCCAGAAGAATATCTTATTGTTTATGTACAGCCATCTATTTGGCAGCTCCTGCAAATCCTAGCTTGACACAAATTTAAATCTGGGGACACAATGCAGCTCAATCAAGTGCAACAAAATAATAGTTTGTTGTTAAAACGCCTTTAACAGAAGTTCCCAGAGATGAGGGGGGCTCTGGTTCAAGTATATACTCATGTTGCCTCGCTCACGGTCAGATAAATCAACTTGTACCCCCTTTGAATCAGGAGCTGCCCAAGTTATGGGCGAGCTGCTGAACTGGTGTGGGCTCATGCTCAACTGGATTAGAGATTTACTATCTTAGGAGGGAATATTAAACAATTTATGAAAGAGATTGTCAAATGAGTCAGGCTTTGACTACACTGTTGGTCAAATTAAAATCACGTTACTTTGTTGGAGCGGCGCATAACTGACCAATCCAACTCCGTTGCAATTGATCTTAGTCAGTTGAGAAGTGAGTGGATTAACCATCGCATTGCCAAAAATTCCAGTGCTTCATATCTCAGTTCTGCCAAATCTGGGCAGTTGTTGGACCAGATAACTCAGCTTGAGGGTTTTAACGATGCCAATCAAGGACGGGCTGTGACTTTTCATTTTGGAATCAGTGGAATATGCTGATCTCCAGGTTAGTCCGGAAAGACTTTGATGATCATATGAGGAGCTCCTTTGATAATGAGAAGCACTAATTAATCAACTAAACAACCTCTAGTCAAGCTCAGGACAGCGGTTGTAAGAGTTCTAAATTGCAATGAGCTATTAAAGATATAATTGAGCATCTTCAAACTTTTGAGAAAAAACTGGCCATATAGAAGGAAATGCACCAGGATTTACAAAGAGAGGTCGACGAGCTTAGACAGGATGCCAAAGAGGGGCGCTGTCAGTTTGGATCAGTTAAAGTGGAGCGCATTGTGAAAGAGTTGTTCGCTGAACATGTGGGTAAAGGAAGCCAAGTTGAAGATAGTCCTGAATTGGGGGATGAATATTAAGGTCTACAAATGAGCTACACCCAGTCGTTGCCAGTATTCCAGTCAGAGGCCAGCACTCCCCAAAAGACCTCGGCGGCCACAAGTCCTGTTCATCGCCCCACCTATGACCCCCATGTGAAAAATATATTTGCTAGGATAGAGATGGACCAATTTGCTCCTAAGAACTGCAGCCAAGATTTCAAAGAGAATGTGCATGTCAAAAAGTTGCCCCATTTAGCCATAGAGGCAAAATGCACAGTTTATTCAAGCGGGTTAAGTTTGCTATTGAAGGAGTTTCAGATTACCAAAAGGTGAAGTTGCTAATACCCACCCTTGATGTCAAAATCACTAACCAGGTCACCTGCTATCTGGAAGATAGCTCTGTGACCTACAAGGGGGCCAATATTATGGTGCTCTGCTTGTTCTGTGGGATAGAAAAGATGGCGCAGTGGAAAGTGGACTTCCCAACTATTGCTTTATAACGAAACAAAACTCTTTTAGCTATCTCTGAACGCTTCACAATGGAAGCGCTTGTTCTAGTAGGGGCGGGAACACTGTTGAATGTGGATGTCAGTATCAGTATGACCACCATGGCAAAGCCCCATTGGGAGCTCTACAAAGCAATGGCCCCAGTTCTCCAGTAGATATCCCCCTACTGCGGAATACAACTACCTATGTCAATTGGTTGCCACATTTAACCCACCTAACAGGGGCCAAAAACCGTCTGTGATTGCCGCTGGAGGTCCATCCACTGGTAGCCAGAAGCATCTGACTCTTGCTTCACCACAAATCCTTGGTCAAGGTACAGTCTATCACCCAATCTGCGACCAACTTATGATCATTTGGCCCATACCTGGTTAAATTAATGCTTCACCTCGCCCCCTTCCAGATTATAACCCTTAGGCTGGGTTTAACGACATTCAGAAACAAGACCCTTCTAGAATAACTTGCTTTGAGTTCAGTTTTCAAGGGAATTACGCGGCAAGTTGGCCTGCAAAGTGGAACGTCCATGCAGTTCTGATGAACTTGGATGAGAACGGAAAAGAACAAGCGGAGTAGAGATGGGACTCTATACTTCTGCTGCGTTATATTTAATTGTTCCATATAATCATAATGTGTTGGCCTATGGCGGTGCCCATGACTCCAATGACATATTTCTTTACTTACAAACCACTAACGATGTAAACATGGTAACCCACTCTCAAGTTAAGGATGGATTCATGGAAGGGATCCACTAAGAGATTCAGAAACCATACGCCTGTCAGGTCCTGGAGCGATACTCAGCTGACAAATCCCAAACCTCCTCAAATGTAGCCTTATTGGAGGGCGTGAACGTCGCCATCCCAAGGGAGAAGATCATAAAGGCGTACCCTTAGGTAGGGTTCAGTATTATGTACTTTATTGATATAAAGAATTTTTTGACGTTCATGTATTAGAAAATCATGGTTCTTATCTGAATGTAATTTTTTGTGACAATTTGTGGAAAAAGCGAGAATATGTGCCATCATTGACATTGGGGCACCATTTAACATAGTATTGACGAGGCTGGCAACTAAGCTGCCATTGAAACCTGAAATGGGACACATGGTGGTATATGGAACTGCAGGGACAAAAACTACCATTTTGGAGAAGCATACAATGCATTTCATTGTCAGTTTGTTTTTAACACCATCTTCACAACAGCAATTGTATTGCCAGATCACAATTATGACATGTTCATTTGGCGCTGCTTTCATGCGCCGTTTTGGGGCTCTGGTTGACATGGTGGAAGAAACCTTTAGATCCTGGGTCAGCGGATCCCTGTCTACTTTATGCAAAGGAGGTGCACAGGAGTCCGCCTGAGACGTCCAAATCAACCTTGCATAAAGTAATGGGGTAGTTCCCATCCGCTAACAGAGTTTAAAGCGGCGGAATAGGGTTCATCCCAATAAAATGAATAATTTTTAGGTAATACTACTATGATTGGCAAGCTCTCTAATGATACCATTCAGACACTAAGCCATCATGGGAATGGATCTCGAAGTGGAGATGCAAAGAATGGTTGTTTGGGGAGGTCATTGGCACCTACCAACAATCACATCTTGAACCTCATGTGGCTGAAAAATATTAGTATCTGGCCCTGAGGAATTCAAAGTGTTTCTAGCCAATCTGCAAAAGAAGCATCTTATGGTATGAAGGCATCAGGTGGTGGCTTATCTACACCTGACCCCTGTTGATGAGGTCTGGCATGTTCACAAATTTTTCTCATTGGACGATCTTAGCCTTCCCTCCCAGAATTTGGCTGGAATAAAGGCGGTGGTTCTGCGTGAAGCTTTGACGGGGCTATCTGAGGAGCAACAAGATCGGGCAATGGCATTTTTCAAGTAATATTGAGAGATTTTTAAGTCCCATGACCATGATCTGGGGTGCGCTTGTCGCGCTGTGCATCAAGTAAACACTAGAAACCATCCTCCTATTCAGTCTCATTCAATCCATTACTCAAGGACTGCATAATAGGTAGTGTCTGACGAAATAGGGAAGTTGCTTGGGCAGGGTATGCTTACATCATTAAAGAGTCCTCGGGCTGCACTAGTACTAATTATGAGAAAGAATGATGGCACTAACCAGGTAGTTGTTGACTATTGAAAACTTAATAATATCACAAAGAAGGATTCATATCCACCACCCCAAATTGATGATGCTTTAGATCAGCTGTGCGGTGCTTGCTATTTTTCAGCTATGGACCTGAGCTCAGGGTACTAGCAGATCGAGTTGCTCACAGTGGAATGAGAAAAGTGCACTATGATCGTAAAAGGGTTATCTCAGCCCACTTGGATGCTGCAAGGCCTCGGTAACGCCCAGTAGCATTTCAAAGGGCGATGGACACTATCCTGGGTGACCTCAAACTGTCATTTTTTCTGGGCTACCTTGACAATATTAACATACTTTCCCAAACGTTTTTGGAGCACCTAGATCATCTGGAGGAAGTATCCTGCCGCCTCAAAGAGGCTAACATTGAAAACAAACCTCGAAAATGTCACTTATTCAAAGAGCAACCTATATATCTCAGGTTCGTGGTAGACGCCATCAGTCTTAGACCACAACTGGCTAAAAATAAAAGCCATCAGGAAGATAACCCGACCCAATTTAAAATGAGATATCCAAGTCTTTTTCTCTGGGTCAGGTACTATCATCAGTTTATTCCCAGTTTAAGCTGCATTGGCACCCAATCTTTGAGCTTTTAAGAAGATCGTCATTTTGAGTGGATAGAGCACTGTTAAAGCGCTTTTGACGTTCTTTAAATGGCGCCAATCAGCGCTCTGCTGCTATGGCACCCAAACTTTGAGAAGGAGTTTATTGGTCATATGATTGCTTCTCTTTCCGCTGTGGGATTGGTCTTGTTGCAGTAGGATGATGATGGGGTGGAGCATCCTGTCACTTATTGCAGCTGAAGCTTGAACTGCCATGAGAAGAATTATATGGTAATTGATAGTAAGTTCCTGGCAGTAATCTACGCATACAAACAAAATTAAGTATATTTCCACAGAGTAAAGACAAAGCCGTAACTGATCATGCTTCATTACGCTGTTTACTATATCTTTGGGAGCCAGAGGGCCGCCTCACATGGTGGGTTCTCAAGCTGCAAGCATATGGGTTTGAGATAATCCACTGTCTGGGTGCTAAACACCAGAACGCTGACTGTCTATTGAACATGGCAACCTTTGCTATTATAGCAGATATAGCTGACATAATGTACAAGAAAATGATTAGTGTAAAAACACCAATGAGTCCTCTCAAACAATTTGGGCACTGGACGGGATGAGGGTTGATATCGTTTTGATGGACGGTGGGCTGTTTAAAAAGGCTAGTGGGGTCACATTTAGTTTCCTAAAGCCCTCTGCTCAACCGAGTATTCTTTAGGACGCCCACAAGTTGGTGGGTCATGGAGGAAAGCGGAAAACGTTAACTTTCCCAAAGCCGCGATACCTGTGAAAGTATGCACTTTGAAGTGCTGGAAACTATAAATTGTTTCCATAAATGCCAAGTGAAGAAGCTTTCCATAAAAGAACTACATATTGTCTGGTTAAACCCTATTTTCTTGGCATATGGTATCCATTGACGTTGTAGGTCCCTTGCCAATGGGCACAAATCACTTCATGTACATCTTTGTAATGTAGATCATCTAACACTATGAGTGGAAGCGCGAGCCATCTGTAATCTGGGGACCATAACTGCTGTTAAGTTCATAATGGATTGTGTCATTCAATGGCATGGCCTCACACAGTTCATAATCACGGACAACGGAACTAACTATACCTCCTGTGTACTTCTTAAGCTGAATGAATTGATGGCTATCTGTAGGGTGCTGACTACGCCCTACCAACCAGAATCCAATAAAACCGTTGACTGGGTTAATGGACCTTTAGTTAATATCATATGAAAGCTTGTGAGGGATCTACCCTCTGACTGAGGGACACTTCTCTCCACTGCAGTTTTTTTGTATAACATCAGATATCAATCAGCGATTGGAAAGAGTCTGTTTAAGTTACTATATGGCAAACACCCTTCTCTGCCTCTGCTACTCTATTCTTGTGTAGGGGATACAGGCGGAATGGACCCCCAGCGCTATCTAATAATCTGACGTCTAGGCTTATTAATCTTCATACTGAAGCGTAACTGACCAGCTTGCTTCAGAAAAATATAGGAGTATGATTTTATTTAACAGCAATTTAGAGGACTGCCGCAGTTCACCATAGGTGAGCATGTCCTGTTTACAAACGGTATGGTTTCTTTTTTTAGCACTAGTGGTGCTCAACCCAAAAAGGGGAGCCGCACCGCATCTTTATTTGAAAATGGGCCAAACAATGGAATAATACATAAAAATCTTAATATACCTCGAACTTATCAGACTAGGAAGCCATATAAGATGGTGTGGAAGCTTTAGGGAAACTTTTGTCAGGCGCCTGCTTTAGTTGGCGGTCATGGCAGATAGCATAGGAGTAGGGGCATCTGCGGCATGTGGCATAAGGAGGTATAGTTGGGTTTTCTTCATTAATGAGGCCTGCAGTGTCCATTGCCTCAATATATTGAGCAATCTGATGATCAGAATAAATGTAGAGAGCCGTTAATGTTAGGAGAGTGTCTATAACTCTCCTGTCCCAGTGAGGTGATTCATGGTGCACAGTTCCATTTCTAGGGAACTAATCGTCAGTATTAAGGTGAGAATAGCCCCGCAGAGGGTTCTGGTGCTAAAGGAACAAAGGGCAATGGTGTACACCTCATTATTTTTAGTAGGTAGCGAGCAAACAACAAGACTTGGTTGAACCCCAAAAGGGAGTCCATATCAAGCGGTGATCAGGGCTGGAGTGCTTGAGTGCCTCGGTCTGGAGGGGACAAAGGCAGACCAGCAGTGCCCCAGATGCAGTCATGAATTTTGTCCAGATAAAATGGCTGGCGTTGTTTAAGATCTCCCTAAAGAGGTCCTTGCACAGGTTCTCCCAATTTAAAATATAGATTAAACGTAAACTAACGGGATTTTATTGAAAAGGAAGACGACCAACAAGGAAAGTTGGCCTTGAGAACCATACTTTAAAAATGAGGAAGTGAGTATTCAATTGAAGAAAATGGTTCCAAGCCTAAACAAATAAATTGGTGAACCCCACCATTGGCCAGAGTTCTTTTGCTCGAGATTGAACGAACTCAAGTGATTTATTGTAAGCTAAGCTATCCCAATTTGGAAATTTTAAAATTGAACAGGTTTTGAACCACCATTCTCTGAGCAACCATACCTAACGTTGTTGTTTAAAAAATAACTCGTCCGTTTTAACAACACTGCTGTAACACATGGATGGGCATCTCGCACTTCCCCTGAACCAACCTGGGATATCTGGCCTGACCCAGAGTTAGTCCAAGGTGTGCCTTAAATCAGAAGGTCCTGTAGCTTGACCTTTTTTGACTCTTGAAGCCCAGTCTTTTCTTAGCAGTTGATCCATTCAATAAAGTCATGTAAACACGACATTAACCTCTCCTCTTTTTTAGGCTGCACCCCCTCCAGGAGCATTAGCCAAGGAAAAGTTTTTGTGATCAGGGGACAACTTCATGGCAGCGACAGCTTTCTTGACTTTAATCCTGCAGCCTCGGGGAAACGCTTGTGGAATAATTTAATTATGTCTTGGGCATGGGCAAGTCATGCGCTGGGACCCAACTGTTCTCCGCTTTGTCACAACCCTTCCAGGATACAAGATACTCCAATCTTTTTCCTACCCACAGGAGGCTAATATCGCATTCGCTTTACACTCCGGTGCCCCATCCACGAGATAAGCCTCTGGAGTCTCTGAGGGGGGCCCTTAAACAACGTAAGCTTACTTACATGGAAGACTGAAAATTTTGAAATGAGGGGGGAGATCCAACCGGTATGAGGCTTGGCCCACCTTTCTGAAAATGCAGTAAAGCCCAATTCTCTTCAGTCCCAGTTTTTTGCATGGTTGCTTGATTAGGATGTTTTTAGCATCTTTCATCACGAGAGCTTCTTTTTTATACTCTGGGTACACTCATCTATTACCACCAGCGTTCTATTTGTAAGCTTTCTTGGCCGCGTCCAAACTTGTGTTTACTCCCTGGTGTACTTTCTTGATTGTCTTCGCAAAGTTACCAACCCTTCCACCTTGGATCTACAACTGGGCTCCATGTTGAAGGCGGGATTGAAGCCATAGTTGGCGAAAAAGGGGAACAACCAATTGATGCATGCTGGGCGTTTTTATAGCTGAATTGGGCCATGAGGAGATGGTAAACCCAACCTAGATGGTCCACGGTGGTGTAGCACCGCAGGAACTGCTCCAAGCATTGGTTCACTCGTTCAGTCTGCCCATCTGATTGGGGGTGATAGGCAGTTGAACGGCATGGATAGATTTGAAGAGTCTTACACAACTATTCCCAAAAAATGGAGGTAAACTGGGTTCACAATCGCTAATTATCTCTTGGGGGATCCCGTTAAGAGAAAACACATGCAAACAAAGAGCCTAGCCATCTCAGGCGCGGTTAACATGGTTCTGCAGGGAATAAAGTGGGCGAGCTTCATAAAACGGTCAACCACTACCATGAAGGCATAGTAGCCCTCAAATAAAGTTAATTCCACAATAAAATCCGCCAATAAATAAGTCCAAGGCCCTTTAGCCTTTTGAACTGGTACCAATAACCCCACTAGTGGCTAGCGATTTGGTTTCATTTGGTTGCAGATAAGCACTTTTTACAATACCTGGATACCCGTAAGGCTAACCACTTCCAATTGTAAGTGTGGAGAATTAGCTCCAGAGTCTTCGCCTTCCCAGGATAACCAACTGTGATTCCGTCATGGTGGTCCCAGAAGATTTCCAGGCGAAGTGGTCTGGCGAGAACCCATAGGCGACCCTGAAACCACACCATCCCATCCTTCACGTGATAACACCTGGTAATGTCCTCCTGATTCAGCGCTCTTGGCAAGGACCATGGTATATTTGGCCAACAAATGCTGTGACAGGACTATCTAACTTAACATACCATATCCCTCCACAAGTTCCAGATGAGCAAGCGCTGGCCTGTGGGCTGAGGGAAAGGGAATTGAGACACAATCTTACCGGGCAGAATCATCAAATTGGGTATTATGCACCTCTTAACTCCTTAGGATAAGGAGCTAGTGCAGGGTTACGACTCAAAGCATCCGTTAAACCATTCTCCTTGCCCTTAGTAAACTCATAGGATGACAAAAATTGGACTAGGGTCTCATGCCAGCGGGTTTGCTGTGGGGTCAAGACATGAGGTGCGCGGTAGTACAGCAAGGCGCGGTGGTCTGTATGCACGTGGAAAGCTTGGGTTGAGCCATGCAAGTGATGACGCCAATAAGTCAGCGCCTCAGCCACTAAAGTAATAACTCTTTATCATATACAGCATAATTTAACTCAGGAAAAGACATCTTCCTACAAAAATGTCACCAGATGCTTTATTCCAATTTGCCTGTTTGTAATAGGGCAGCCGCTATGGCTAAGTTGGAGGCAGCAGTAGTCACAATGAACTCCTTTTCTAGTTTAAATGGCAAAGGACGGACGTGGACAACAGGGTTCACTTCACTGCTTGGAAGGCATCCTGCAAAATGGGGACCACTGGAGCACTTTAGCACCACTCGCCTTATACAGGGACGCCGTCACCTCAGAAAGATTGGGCGTGAATTTCTTAAGGAACGTAAACGCCCCCAAAAAACTCCTCTATACCTTGACCAAAGTTGGGGTGGGCCACTCACAAATCGCCTTATCCTTATCTGGAGTTATTATGTGTCCTTGGTCAAACATGACGTTGCCTAGGAAGGTGACATGGGACTTGAAGAATTCACATTTACTAATTTTCAGCGTAAGGTCAGCTGCCTTTAACCTCTCCAACATTTGCTGAAAGTGTACTGTATGGGACTCGTGATCAGGGGGAAAACACCAGAATATCATCCATGTAGGCCACTGAGCATAAATCCAGCAGGTCCCCAAGGCCGCATCTATATGACGTTGGAAGATACCAGGTGCATTTTAAGACCAAAGGGCATAACCCAAAACTGGAAAAATATTTGGGTTTAGAATGTGGTGAGCGACTCCTGGCCCTTCTTTATATGGATATGATTAAACGCATTTAAGCAATCCAGTTTGGAGAAGACTCAGGCCTTCTCCACATAGCGAGCAATCTGAGAGTCCAATGGTATGGGGTTTAAGTCTGGTACAGTGACATTGTTTAGGTTCCCATAATCTACGCATGGGCATGAAGTACAATCAGCTTTCTCCACAAAGAGAAGTGGGAGCACACTGGGGAGGTTCTTTGAAAAACGCGCCTTTAATTAACTGCTCCTGATACCACACATCTAATGCCGCTTCCCTCGTACAGTCAAAGTTTAAATTGAGGAAGATATATGCACCAAATCAACGGTGAGCTTAAATTCGCAATCAAACTCTGAATGGGCTGGTAGTACATTGGATGAAACTGAATTAAACAAAGATTCCAACCCCTAAAACAGGAAGGTAAGGGTAACTCCAGAGAGGGCTTCAGCAACGGAGCAAAACAGAGTGTGTGGATATTGAGCCTGTGGGGCAGATCGCCCTAGAATTAGCCTCAGACAAAGGGACAACTAATATATGACCCTTAATAAACTTAAATACAAGGTGTTGATTTCAAGTCGGTTCTGACGGCAAACATTCGCCACCACTCTACACCTAATTTAATGAGGTACAAGAGGTATTTGATTTCTTGGAAACGGTCAGCTAAGTAGTATATCACAACTTGATAATCCACTAACCCCAGAACTTTAAGTGTGAGAATACCTTGAGAGCCCCTCACCTAATCATACCACCTGGCAAGTAACTCAGCTGAATGTAGTCGTCTAGGTCTTGATCATTTAAATTCTCAGAGGCTCTTGTACCCACTAAAGTAGTAGTGCTGATTTCACCTAAAGCGGATGAAAGGGTAGAAGTCAACAGATAATATCCAGAATGGTCTTTATTCATAGCAAACAACGCTAACATTTAACTATAAAATTTTTCAGGTATAAGAAAAACTATAGGTATGTTTCTACATCTTATAATGGAGTTGGATAGTTGGCCACTCTTACTACTGAGATCGCATATCCCACCATACCTTCAGAAATTGCATAAACATTTTTATATTAATAAAGTAACTCCTTTTCCACTTCCTATGTTCTGCAGATCATGGTCAGGGTCAAGCGAGGGTTCTCTGGTATGATATGGTGTACTGAAATGTATTCCAAATTAGAGCCATAAGATATGATATTTGGCTCGTTTTTGTATAAGGAAGTAGCGTTATAAAACGCGTTTTGGGCTGTGAACAACCCCATACCCATTTTGGCAACAGGTTGTGTATCGTTATCCAAGGCCATCACCACCAGGCCCTTCATTAATGATCCCATCTGCATCATCTAAACGCAGTGCAGAGAAAAAATCATTTTAATAATATGGGTTTCATGAATTTTGGGGGAAGTTGGGAATCACAACTCTCAGATTGCAAAATGTCTAAATCCACCAGGTACAAGCAAGAAGGGTGGGTACTTCCCAGCCAGAGGTAGTAAAAACTACGCCAAGATACTCCAACCATCGGCAAAATGAGAAAGCAGTGATGAGCCCATCCGCAGCCATGACCAACAGCTGGCGCACTTAACTCACACTTCATGAAAGTCCCACATAGATAATATTTGTGCACGTAAGATAAAGAGGTGTTTATATAATGTCAGGGGAGAGTCTATAAATCTCCTGTTTCCAGCGAGGTGGTGCATGGTGCACAGACCCATTTCCAGGGAACTAATCGTCAGTATTAAGGTGAGAATAGCCCAACAGAGGGTGCTGGAGCTAAAATAACAAAGGCAAGGGTGTACAGCGCGGTATTTATTAGTAGGTAGCGAGCAAACAACACGACTTGGTTGAACCCCAAAAGGGAGTCCATATCAAGCGGTGATCAGGGCTGGAGTGCTTGGGTGCCTCGGTCTGGAGGGGACAAAGGCGGCCCAGCAGTTCCCCAGATGCGGTCATGAATTTTGTGCAGATAAAATGGCTGGCGTTGTTCAAGATCTCCCTAAAGTGGTCCTTGCACAGGTTCTCCAAATTTAACATATAAATTAAACGTAAGATAAAGGGATGTAATTGGAAAGGAAGACGACTAACAAGGAAAGTTGGCCTTAAGAACCATACTTTAAACAAGGGGAGGCGATTTGTCAATCAGAAAAGAAATGTTACAAGCTTAAACAAACCAATTGGCACACCCTACCATTGGCCAGGGTACTGTAGCTCAAGATAAACAAATCCAAGTTATTGATTGTAAGCTGAGCCGTCCTGTTTTGGAAAAGGTAAGAATTGAATGAGAATCAAACCTCCGTTCTCCAAGCAACCAAAAAGAACCATCATTGTTAATAAGGTAAATCGTCCGTTTTAATGCCACTGCTGTAACACATGGATGGGCATCTCGCACTTCCCCTGAACTAACCTGGGATATCTGGCCTTCGCCCAGAGTTGGTCCAAGGTGTGCCTTAAATCAGAAGGTCCTGTAGCTTGACCTTTTTTGACTCTTGAAGCCCAGTCTCTTCTTGGCAGTTGATCCATTCAATAAAGTCATCTAAACATGACAGTTACACAAGTAAATGACTTAATGTGCTGACAGGTTTATGAATAATTGGGGTTAAAAAAGAAGTCTTTGACACATCAATGAAAGTGCAGCTCACATCAAAAGCAAGCTCCTAAATCTTATATTTTGCATCCTCCTCAAAATCATGGAGAAATTGGGGATAGAAATACCCTCAGCCAGGGGCTCTATCGCCCCATGGAGTTGCTGGCGGAGTAGGGTGTTGGCAGGAGTAACAGCCGCTTTTAATGCCATTTTATTTTATAATTGTATATAATGGATACCGCTTTAGGGCGTAAAGTTTGTGGCAAAAATAAGGAGAATCAACAAAAAATCCTCCAATGAGAAATTTGGCTTAACATTATATAGACAGTCACTATCATCATTATAATCAATACACTTGAAGGGATTTGATTCAGCTAGCGCTGGCCCAGCCACTGATATTAACAGGTTGGCTATACCTGATTGGCCATGAACTGTTGACCATGGCAGCTCAGTTGAAACTGTTTCAGTAATTGGTTCAAATTGCCATAAATCAATAAAAATTTTAAAATTTTATTGATTGGCTGCAGCTTTAGAAGCTATGCTAGAATTCTCTGAGGTTGTGGGCAGGAGAATCAAGCCCCACTCAAAAATTTTGAGCGTGGTTTCAGCTAAACCAATACTGGAGGGGTAGCAGTGGAATTGGTGGAGGCAGAAACTGCAGGGCACCTGCACTTTGAATGGTCAAGTTTAAAGGACAAGGGGCAGATGACGCGGCCATTCTTGACATGCGCCCAGAATGGGTGATCATGGGCAGATCTGATCACAGTGGGGGGAATCGTGAGGTGGGCGTTGCAATGGAAAGGGCAGATTGTTGCAAAGGCACAAGGCCATGACAACCGATCTGCCCCATTGTGAACCACAAAATGTAAGATGGAGTCTGTGCCATAAACGCTCAAACCCTCTGTTAGTTCATGGCAAAGGCGTTAAGGGGAGAGAAATGAAGGCAACCCAGCAAACTGGACCATCAAAGTGGCTTCATCTGGGAGCCATGTGCGAACTTTGAATAATGGAATTTTTAAAAATAATTGGCAGCTTAATGCTGCCACTGCATCAGCCTTGGATCTAAATTCAGGGTCAAAATAGACCTTGAAAGGGCGAAAATTGATATATCCAGAGGGTTTGAAAACCACTGTAGCCATCTCAATGATGGCCATGCTCACATATGGGAAAAGATTCCCATATTTGACCCAGAGACCCTTAACACAGGTTGCTCCAAGGGAGCACCAAAGGGCTCCAGAGCACCACCTGGGAGGTTGCAAGGTGGTGGGCCAAGTCCCAAGGTGGAACATAGCGCACAGTGGCATTGGGAGGGCTAGTGGAGTCAGCCTTATCACGCTTTATCGGTGGCTGAAACTCACCAGCAGGTGGCATACCACAGCCACAGGCCAGGGAAGCAGGCGTCAAAAGCATTGAAGTGTTATACTTTGCTTGATTGAGCAGCCTCACTTATTGCATAAACTTCAAGAGAACCTGGTTGCCTGAAATATGATGGTAGGTCAAAGAACAAAAGTGGTTTTATTTTTTCTTAGAAATCCCAAATTTGACTTCAATTATAGCTATTGAGGCAAAAAAGATTATCATATTTGTGTATCTTCTTTTCCAAAATTAATTGTATTTCATCAACTGTTTGACAAAACGTAATTGGGCTAATTATAAAGCAAATGTACTCTGCTGAGGTGCTAATATACGCCTAAAATCCTCCCAATCACAAGAGTATAGTGCCTTCAATTGTGCTGAAACAATTGTAATTAAGTTAATCCAAGGGCTAATTTTGGCTTGAGTTTTTTAATAACCTATGTCATAATCCATAGAGGATTGACATGACTTTAATGAACTTATCTAATAGATGAGTATGGCAAGGAGATGTCCTAGAGGTATAAAATACCGGAGCCTGGCCCTAAAATAAGATTGCCATCTTACCATATAATCAACTTTTCCGTCTTATATTTATTCTATTGTTTCTATCCTCATATTAAGAAGTGTAGAGACGTTAAGGGGAGCTTGTCATTATTAACTGTGTTAGGAGAGTTCCTGATTATTGAGGAAAAAAAACTTTAAGTGACTAGAACATTCAAATATTATTGTTTTAGCTTTGTGAGCTTCATAACGGTTAGGAAATACCATAAGGCACATAGCAGAGTTATGGATATATCAGCCAAATCTCTTCCCGACTATCAAAGCAGGAGTATATTAACTAAGCGAGTAATTCTCAAAATCTAACATGTGGTGCAAACTAAAATCACATTACACACTTAATATGAATAAACAATCTGGATACCAGGCAGAAGCTTCCAGGAGATTTAATGAAAATCATATGGAAACCAGCGACTAAGAAATCAATGAGTACTTTAGCACTACTCAACAAAACACTGAAGAGGGATTTGTACTCTTTAGATCTCAATAGAGGCTAATGGCTATGTGGACTCAACAGGCCCTATTGAGTTTACCTCAGACAGTGTAAATGAGATGATAGAGACTCTCTTTCATGGGTACAGAATCTGTACATCTCAGGTGGAACCATCATTTGGTCTGTTTTATCATCTGAATTTTCAAGCCTTCAAATTGGAGATGTACATGCAATTCTATGAGGCAACAATGGCATTTATGACCAGACGCCTCACTACTTCACAAATAACCAACGAGTCCTTGGTTAGGCTTGTATAACCATCCATTAAGCATACACAAAGGATTATGGCTCAGAAGAATCTAGAGCTTACAGAGATATATAAATTTCAAGAGGATGAGCGATCTTCCTGATCTACCCTACTGGGTAAGCTAAAGTCTAGTTTAACCAAAGTCAGAAAGACCATCGTCAACAATACAAAACAGTTCAACAATGCCAATAGAAAACTAAATACTTTGGAATAACAACTCAACGTTAAAGCTCCTAAGATTTCAGCCGAAGTTTTTACTCATCATGGATTGACCAGTGAGTAGGTCCATAGTATATCAATAAATGCTGCCAAAATTAAAAAATTACTCCAGGTCTCTGTCTTCTTGGACCAAACGTCTGACCAAAGATGCCTTTCTTGCAGAAATCATTTGGATTTTTAAGCAATCCACGTTTGGATTGATGAATATGTCTGATCTGAGATGAACATTTTAAAAAGATCGTTAAGGATATGGCCGCAATGCAGTAGGGCCAGTTATGATGAGAATTTTGCTCAAATACATTAAGAATTGTTGAGACTCCAGTTAACAGTGTCGTCAGTGCAAGCCAAGAATGCTGAACTTGTTAAGGAGAAGCAAGAGCTCTAAACGCAACTATTGGCAACGAATGACCATGCTGCTGATCTGACCAAAGATTTCCAGAGTATATTGGCTTCTCAAATTATATTTAAAAAAAACCATGAGAACCTTAAGAAGGAAAATGATGCCCTCAAGGGGAAAAGCTTCAACTGTTCAACCAGTCCTTGAGGGGGGGAGAGTAGTGGATCCTCCAAATATTTTGGAAAAAACGACTGGGGAAACTACCTAAGGCCCAAATTCAGTAGTTTAAATTTAATAGTTTGGAACAATTTCCATGAAGCAGAGTTTTCAAAGGTCAAGACGGATGCTGAAACTGATATTTCAGACATTTGTTCTATGCCCAGAATTTTGCTTCTATCCCATCTCCAAATTACACTCATTTAAATTTGGACCAATTCTAACAGAGAATTCCCCCAAGATGTTCAAACTCCTAATGGAGTGAAGCTCCTCTGGACAATTCTGGGCGTAATTAGTTTAAGTCATTAAACTTGCCAAAGTTTGACAAAGATGGGTATGTACTTATACCTAAAATTGTAAAAAAAGCTATGTGAGGAGGATCAAATCATGCAAAATTAACAGCTTTCATCAAATGCTTGGACTCCCATAGTGTTGTCCTCATTAAGACCTATCTGGGTGACGACTGATCCTATTTGGATGCGAAAGATGCAGTAATAAGGCAATTATGAGGGCCCAATAAGCTATCAGCCTAAAAACAGAGCTGCTCAATATCAAATTCCAGAGGAATGATACCATCAGAGACTTTGCGGATAGGTTCTACCATGAGGCTCAAGTCCTACTTGGGTCTAATGCTATAGATAAATTTGATGCAAAAATTGCCATGGAGCATGCTGTCAAACTATACCGTGACTTGAAGCGTGTTATGATACCAGCCTTTAATTGAACCGTGGGAGCCTTAGAGCTCACAGACTATTTGAGACAGTGCGCAAATAGCTTTGACGCCAATAATCAGCCCAGAGATCAGTCAATATTACGATTTTTGGGCCAAAGATTAACAATTTGAAAAATCTCAAAGAAAAATAAGCCCATGAACCAGAAAACCAATCAGCAACCCGTGCCAATTACCTGTCATAAAATTTGGCCAAAAGGGCATTTTTCTAGTCAGTGCTACAGATGGGCCAATAAAAACCTGGGGTGAATGTGGCCCTGAAGGTCAATAATAAAGAAAAGTTTGGAAAAGAGAAGATAGAGTAGAGGCGGAATGCTTTACCTCCACTAATGTTTTAACACACATTCCAACTGACCCAGGCTAGACTTTTGGTTGACAAAGTGGCCGAAGATAGCCTGCACCAAGTCTTGGCTGATAATGTTTATATTATAAACGCCCAAGCCAAAGAAAAGATTCAAAGGAGCTAGAAGTCTCTAAAGAAGCTCCAGCTGAAGTATCAAAGCCCTATGCCAAACAGGCCATTGATCAAGGGTTAGGTAGCCATCCTAAATGTTCTTCCAATCTTCCCCCACTACATGTTATGCACGTGTTTATGCTAATAAAGACTTCAGAAGAGAACTTTCCAGATCTGCTCAAGTATGAAGTACCACTTAGAACTGGACAATCACCTCAATATTTACTTAATAAATGACTCTGATACCTAATCTGAATGTACATATGTGGATATTTCAGAGAATAAGGTTTAGGTTGGGCCATCATTAATAATGGGGCACATTTCAACATTGTTGGCACCAAACTAGTAAAGAAGCTGAGGATTGCGCCTGATGTTGCCCACTGCCAAGAGTATGGCACGGCAGGATCCTACAACAAATTTTTTTTGGGGCCTACATCACTAACATTAAGTTTCAGAGCCATTGTAGTGATTGCACCAGCCATAGTATTACCAAATACAAGCTATGACATCCTGATTGGGACTGATTTCTTGAGAAGATTTGGTTTAGTCATGAATCACAAAGAAGAAACACTCACCATCTTGGGGCAGAGCATCCCGCTATATTATAACAAAAGCAGGAAGGCCGAAAAGAAACAGCCAAATATATTTATAACCTGGCCTACAAGGATGGCATAATCCTGATTGAGTACACAAAATCACGATCAAATATTAAAGACCTACCAATGCAGATTTGTGAATCAAAAGGAATCCCATTTAGCTTGAATCAAAAAAGTTAATGTGCTGTTTGAAGTTAAGTAGTCGTCTCTACTGGGCTGACTCTTAAAATTCATAAGGGATTTTATGGAGAAATATTCCAACCATGGTTTAGATCCCAAATAGAGCTGAATATTGCACCTGGTATAGTCATTCCAGGGAACGAGGAGATTCACATCTTTTTGCAAACCTACAGAATTGGCCCATTGGTATACAGAGGCATCAAGTTATTTCCTAACTGCATTTATTAATGACTATGGAATTTCAGACCTTTTATGAATTTGGGGCCCTAAGCGAGATAGGACTTTACAATGAATAGACCATTAGTACAATAATGTTATTCCTATAGACGAATTAGGGAACTTGACTGATTTGGAAAAGGCTCAAGTTCAGGATTTATTTCTAAAATCAAGAAATATTTGCAAAAGTTTATTTTGATCTAATTTGTGCTAGGAACGTGATACACACTATCAATACTGGTGACCATGACCTCATCTGGTCATGTTTAATAGATTCTCAAAAGCAGCAGAAGACGTTGTTATAAAAGAGACTAAAGAGCTCCTGGATCGTGGAACGTTGGCCTCACCAAAGAGCCCTTGTGCCGCCCCAATTTTCTTGTAAAAAGAAGGATGGGAGCAATTGTTCGCCATTTACTATTGAAACCTAAATAACATCACAAAGAAGGATTCTTATCCCCTCTCACATATTAATGACATCCAGATTGACTCGGAGGCGCGAAGCTCTTCTCTGCCTTGGACCTAATAAGTGGATACTGGCAGATCAATATGCAAAGAGGAGCGCTAAAAATGTGCCTTCATAACTCAGGATGACCTATTCGAGCCAGCAAGACTGCCCCAATGGCTATGTAATGCCCCACTTACATTTCAAAGAGCGATGGACACAATCCTGGGTGATCTAAAGTTTTCTTGTGTGTTGGTTTACTAAGATGACATAAACGTCTTCAGCCGCACCTTCAGTGATCATCTGGAACATTTAGAGAAGGTCTTCAAGAGACCAGCGGCTGCTAATTTGAAAATCAAACCCAGGAAGCGCCAATTTTTCAAAAGACAATTTAAATATATTGGGTTTGTTATAAACAAAGGAGGACTCTGATCTAAGCCGTCCAAACTAGATGCAATATCAAAGATGAACTGGCCAAAATCAAAGTGTGATATACAATTTTTCTGGGGCATGATTGGTTATTATCGCTGATTATTTGCCAATTATCCACGAATTGGAGAGCCATTATTTCATCTACTTAAGAACAAGATTGCATTTGACTGGAATCGGGCCTGTCAAGAGGCATTTGACCATCTTTGATTAAACCTAATAACAGCTCCAGTTATGTGATACCCAGACTTTGAGAGCGAGTTTATTGTTCAAACTGATGCCTCACTCACAGCAGTTGGATCCATGTTGTCTCAGATAGGGGAGGATGGCGAGTAACATCCAATCGCCCTTGATAGTCAGACCTTAAGCGTCCCCGAGTGGAACTGTAACATACTGATATGGGAATGTCTGGCGTCCCATATACGCCTATAGTCAAGTTTGGGTTTATCTGCATAACACCCACTTTACAGTTGTAATAAACCATTCTTCCCTCATGATGGCTAAACAACTTAAATGAACCAGAGGGCTGATTAGTGCGTTAGGCATTAAAGCTTTGAGCTTATAATTACATGATTAAGCATTGTTCAGGGGTGAATCACCAAAATGCTGACTGTTTATCCCGTTCACCTACAATTTCCACTGTCAGTTTGGCCACATATGAGCTATTCCAAAAAATGATTAGTGAGGAATATCAAAATGAGCCCAAATCTGTCCAAAAATTGCTCTCAGATCTATGAAAGGACAATTTGGTTGAAAATGGAACATTGTACAATATGATTAAAGGAAAGAAAATCATTTTACCAAGACCTTTGGCATGAACGGATCTAATAATGGCTGCTCATAAGGCCATATGACATTGTGGACTCAAAAAAGAGAGGATCATCTGTAAAAGATATTAATACTGGGAGTTGATGCACTTTGATATTGAAGAGACACTGGAGTGATGCGCTAAATTACATGGCAAAAAACTGTTCTGAAAGAGCACACCTTACTAGCTCGTTTAAATCAAGAGTCTTGGCATACTGTATCCATAGATTTTGTTGGACCACTTCCCACTAGCAGCTCCAAGACCAAGTACATTATCGTGGCTACTGACCACTTGACTAAGTGGGTTGAAGCCAAGGCTATCTGAGAACTAGGAGCAATGACGATAGCCAAGCTTATCCTTTAAAGTGTCATTCACAAACATGGCTTTCCACAGGTTATCTTAACCAATAATGGAAGTCCTTTACTGCTTTTGTTATCATGAAGCTCAAACAATTGATGGTATTGTATGGTGTGCTGTCTGCTCCCTACTATCCTGAGACAAAAGGAACAGTTGAGCGTGTGAATGGGATTTTTGTGAACATTGTCCAAAAGCTAACCTCAGACAAACCCTCTGAATGGAACACGCTTCCAAGCTTGACCATGTTTGCCTACAACATATTATATCACTCCACCACTAAGATGTCACCTTTCCAGGTTCTATATGGAAGGCATCTGGCCCTACCATTGGTGCTAATTCAGTCTTAGAAGATCCTGAGGGGAAAAATTACCACCAATATGTTGGGAAGCTATCAGATACTTTAATAAAGCTGCAGGACCATGCTTTTGATAACAGTTTCGCTATTAAAAATGCCCATGAAAGCAACTCAAAGATCATTATGATTTTGATTTAATTTGAAGTTGGTGATGAGTAAAATTCTTTTACACACGGATTGGGCCAAACACTTAAGTTAAATCACATTTGGGTAAGCTTATTTGGGATTATTGAGAAAACATCAAGGTTTGTTTACACAATTAAAGAGGTTAAAACAGTCCATTTCTATAATTGCATCCACGCAAAATTCATAAGAAGATTTAAAAAGAGGGCCATTTATTAAACCCTTATTAAAAAGATAATATATATAAAATAAAAAAAAGAAAAAAAGATGATATTAAAGAAAATTATAAACTTATGTAAAAAACAATTAATTAAAAGAGAAAATATATAGTTAATAAAAATTTTATATTGCAAAATAACTAAAATAGTAAAATAAATTAATCAATAAAAGTTTTACTCCTCCACTTTGAGGGAAGAGGTGACTCAAAAGAAGATTCTTTTTCCATACGCTAATTCAGCCCAATCTAACTGCTGAGTGACAAAAAACAGGACTTATAGACGTCATGACAGTTGGCGCAAGGATGAGATACACCAATTTAGTTTCCTGAAGTAATCCTAGGAATATACACATACGTGATGTTTGATACAATTGGTTGAACTATTGGCGTTTATTGGGACTAACAATCAGTCAAAATTGTAGTTGGCAAAGAAGTGCTGTTTAAAGACATTGAAGAGAAAATTGGGAAACCCAGGGTTTCTATTCCAGTCAAGTGGGGGAAATGTTAGATTTTGATGGTTGACTCAAATAATAGACCCTTTGAGAAAATAATCAATGCTGATAGAATCCTCCCACTGATGGATCCTTCAATTCTTCCTGATTTATCTGCAATATCTGGCAAGTCAGATTCACCTTGAAACTGCCTTGATTTCTTCTAAAAGACCTTATTATCATAGCTAATAATAGCTACAATATAATATTATTATGTTCAAATATGGTACCCACTTGGGTGAATCAAGTGGGTTTACAGCATAAAAATAAGTGTATTTTTACATTTTTAAATCAAGTACAAATAACGAATTATAAATTTCATATGTCAATCTTTGTAATTGGCACAATAGTACTTGCTCATGAACAACCTAAATAGGGAGTACCTAGTACTATTGAGAGGCCAGCCAACATCCCAATTAAAGGTGTATCATTATTCTTATTTTATAATTTCCTTTCCTTAATTAACTGTTTTCATCAGCTGTATGAAAAAATGTAATTGGGCTTGTTGAAAAGCAAAGCTATACCGCTGAGATGCTAATATTACGCCTAAAATCCTCCAAATTATGAGAGTAGAATTGTTCAATCAGGAAGAAACAATTTTAATTAAGTTTATTGAAGGGCTGAATTAACTTGGGGATCTTTAATAACCACTGTTATAATCTATAGAGGAATGGAATAGCTTTTATAAACTCATCTAATAGATGAGTATGGCCAGAAGATGCCTTAGAGGCATAAAATACCAGCGCCTGGCCTTAAAATAAGACGATCATCTTACCAAATCATCATTTCCGTTTTATATTGTCTACTATTGATTTCATCTTCATATTAAGAAGTGTAGAAAATCTTCAAGGGGAGCTTGTCATTATTATTGTGTCAAGAGAGTTCCCATTCAAAGATGGAAAAAATACTTAAAAGAGACCAGAAGAGTAAAAAACTATTGTTTTAGCTTTTTGAGCTTCAGAACGCTTAGGAAATACCCTAAGACAAATAGCAGAATCAAGGATATATTGGCCAAAACTTTTCTGACTATCAAAGCAGGAGTATAATAACTAAGCGAGTAAATACTCAAAACTTTTATAGAACACCCTATAGAGTTCTACTAGAAGACATTTACCAGAGCAGAGCGCAATTGCACTTTAGAGAGTGAAAGTTCTTGCAGCTATAAGAGCTGTGTGACACTCCCAACCTTTTCGTTTATGGCTTAGACTTTAAGATAATCACAGAACATGCCATAATGAGCTGGTTGATAAACATTAAAGATCCAGCAGGATGAGTTGCAAGCTTATAAGTTCATTTTTAAGGGTACAATATTAAGATTCTGTACCAGGCAGAAGAGAAGAACCTGAATGCAGATGGCTTGTCACAATTACCTGTTTCCCACTTGCAAGCCAATTAAAGCAATGAGATCTATGAACCTATAGGAAGACTAAGGATTAATGGGAAGAAATATTATGATAAATTGAAGAATATAATAAAGAATTGTTAAAGAGTGACTAAATTCAGAGGTGAACATCTATAGAACCAAGTACATGAGAAAAAATTACCTTTTTTTTGACTCAGAGTAAACAAATGACAATAATTATAAAAAACTGTAAAATAGGTCACAGAAGGCTACAGAAGACATACCAACATCTCAAGGCGAGATTCTACTGTGCTGCGATGTTGAGTAATATCAGTCAGGCTTTGAGCCCTGTATTAAAATAACCAATACAAGCTGCTCCAAATAAATTAAAGTTTTAGTTTGTCCCTTCAAGTGCACCCTTTCACAATGTCTGCGTCTACGTTTTAGGACCATTACAAAATATCCAGCAGGAATAATGTTATTATTGCTGCAGTAGATAACTTCAAGTGGGTAGAAGTAATTTCATACAAGCGTTCACCTAAAGAGGTACCATGAGATTTCTCTATAATCATATCATTACTTGCCATAGTTGCCCTCAGATACTGCTTTCCAAAGTTAAGCGGAACTTTATCTTAAAAGTTGTAAGACATATGATGGAACTAATAGGAGTCAAGAAACAGCTACTACACCATACACATCCTCTTTCATGATTCTGACCAAAAATTAAAAATTTCATGTGCATCTGAAGATGGGATCTGAAATCAATCTAAAGATATATTCAAAACTATTTCCAGGGATAATCCCCAACTAAAATAAGGCATCCAAAATATTGGGGTTCAGCTTTTCTTTCTTGTAACAATCACTTTAGTTACTATAATTCGATTCAAACAGCAAATTTGGATAATCACACACAGGAAAGATGGGCGACTTTATCATTAAAAATAATAAAACATGGGTGAGCGTTGCGGCGAGCGGTGCACTTAACAGTGCAACTAAGGGCAAGAAACGCCCTGGAGGGGGACCAGGAACCCAATCTGCAAAGAAATCACAAACTCAGACACCGTCTGGGTTTAAGGTATTCACTGTAAAGCATGCGCAATATATGTACATTCAGTTCAACCAACCCTTATAAAAGGTGGAACATGGGATCAGACTCTTCCTTGGGGATGAGTCACCGACACTGTGGGAGAAAACATTTGAGGCACAGCCCTCACTTTTCCCTCATGCGGTGTATGTAGCCACCAACAACATGGGCTGTGTCTGGATTGATATTGGTTTTGAAATAACCAATGAAGCTGATGCCGCAGCAAAAGTCTGTGTGGAAATTGCCCTCCCCGAGGGCAAAAAAATTTTGTGCACCACGTGCACCAGATGGAACAAAGTGAAAACTTTATTCATCTCTTTTGACTCGCTCCCCACCAACCTTCCTTGTAAGGTAATCAAGGAGGTGCTCCGCAAAGGTCTCGTGGCCTATGGAGAAATTCAGCAACTCGAATTACAGCAATTTCGCCTGATGCCCAACCTGTGCATGGGCAAAGCTATCGCCATAATCAATCCCTTCCCAGAAGTGGAAGAGGACTTGTCCAGAATTCCCTGCACAGCAGAATTTCACTTCAAAGATGGGGGCCAGTCAGCTGCATTCTGAGTTACACCAGAATGCACACCGTCCATTTGCAACCACTGTGGCTCACTGGGCCACAAGGAACACGCATGCCCTGTGAAAGGGCTTAATGGAAAATGACTATTGTGAGGAAGCAATGGATGAAGATAATAAAAACTTCACCAAAATGACTGACGGTCACCACCCATTCCGCTGGGGTGAAGATGGACTATACTCCATCGTGGACCCAGTTACAAGCAAACAACGTAAAGTGGCACAAAAAGCCCGCAAGCGAGCAGTGGCTGAAGCAGTGGCACACGCGGAGTCCACCATCAACCCCAAACAAATTTGGGAGGATATTTCAGATATTCACCAAATTAACCAATCAGAACAATATGCCCAGGTTGAATATTTCACAGTAACCTGACTGAGTCACAAAGTGACATCAGTCATGCACATATTGAGAAACAATGCAGCCGAAATTTGGGTGAAAATATGGTGCACAATTCACCAAAGTCAAACCTCAAAAATATAAAATCCAATCAACAATCCGCATCAAATCAAATCAACATGAGACCTGTGCAGGAAAAGTTGATGCAAATGCAAAAAACTGCAATTCCATTGTATCATTGGATCAGATCAAGGGAACCAACAATGGCAGTGAAAGAGTTGGAGTACAGACGCGGAGCATGGCCAAAATGGGCCATGGTGGGATAGGGCCAGAGGGCCCTCCCAACTGCTCCTGAGGCGCCGCGGGCACCTCAGTGTCAATAAGGATGCTAAACATCGCAGGAGCCAGGGCTCATACGTCCCAAGCCAAAAAGCTGGAATTCCTGCAAAAACCTCTTGTAGATATCTTGGCCAT